>APFE031629370.1:86309-125370 GCA_000404065.3 Pinus taeda
CATCCATGCCCCGCCACCGTGTCACCGCCATGTGGTCACCCACGTCAGCTGCCATGTCACCCTGCCGTACCCTGGACCCACCGATGACGTCATGCTGACGTCATCGCCGAAAAGCGACAAAAATGCGAAAAGTCCTAATTTCACATAAAACCACGCGAAAGAGTCGTTCTTGTGTCATTTTCACCACTCATTTCGGAGCGCTGTGCATGCTTTTATGACAATTTGCCGCCAAACTCACAACTCAACCGTTCGAGCTACCACCACCTGTTGAATTCAAGTTGATTGCTTGCCATTGTACCAATTCAACGCCCTCGGAGCTCCAAAAACTAGGTATTTTCCCGCAGTCAACCTATTTCACCCCTGTTTTTGCCATTTTTCTCCTAATTTCCTGCAAACAATCTCTGCATACTCCTCACAGTTGAATTATCTACTTAAAAACTCCCTAATTCCCCAGTTGAGCTCCTGCTCTAGCAAAATTCGAAAAGCCCGCGCCCTCCTGCAAACTTCACAGTTAAAGAGTGATTATAAAGCCTGAGCCTGCCAACTGAAGTGCATACAACTGTGCATTAATCCCTTACAAGAATTCCCTCTGCAAAACTCCAACTACTTAGCTCAAAACATTATGGCTTTTTCCACAGAGTGCCCCACAGTTCATCAACCCTGTAAAAAGTCTTTTTGAACTCTGAAAACTACTCACTCCCAAGTACAAATTCAGTGTGTAGTCTTCAACCTTTTCACTAATCCTAAGCTCAAGTACTAATCTAGGAAGGTTTAAACATGGCCACTCCATCAGCTCTAGATGTTGCTCCTATTAATACACCCAGCAAGGGGCTTGAAGCAATGCCTCTAGTGGATAGTGATTTCCTCATTCAAGATTTTGTGGGAGAGAGGAACCACTTGCAGACCTTCTGCCAGCTGAGGAATAGCCACTTGGACAATAGTGACATGTATGGCATCTGGGAGTCAAATCTGCGCATCTACTTCTTGCCTTCTGTGAATATCTTTCCTGAAATCATTCACCTCTGTGCTGAGAATTATGACCAAAGCCTCAGAGTTGTTAAGTCTCCATCTGGGAGCATACTCTTTTACATTACTCCTGATTCCATCAATCAAATTCTCAACTTCAAGCAGACCCAAATGCTCTACCCTTTTTCCATAAAGCACCTGCTGGATGAAGGCTCCAAGCTCTCTAGCACTGAGATTGCTACAATTGCTAAAACTTTCATGAGAGCAGACCGCCAACCTACTGGGCCACCTCCTTTCCTATATGAAAATTTCAATGAGGTAGGCAAGCTGCTTGTGGACATGATATCTTTTGTGCTGGGTTTCTCCACAAATGAACATATTGATGAAACTGTGTTGGTCCTGTTATCTGCATATAGCCTTGGGAAGACCCTTGCTATAAAATAAAACTATGCAAGTTTATTGCCAACAAAATACATGACCAACTGCTAAGGCTGAGCAGGGAGGCAATATTTAAATATTCATCATACATCTATCACCTGTTCATGTACTATCAGACAGATTGCTTCCAATGCCCTATCAAGAAGCTGGATTCATAGGGTGAGAGGAGGTCTGTCATCTTCTGGTCTTCAGTTTTCCATCAAGTCCAGAACTCTCCCTATTCCTACTGTGAATTCATTGACCAGTTTGTCTATCCATTCACATGCCTCTTGAAAAGAACTCCTCCAGCCAAATTGTCAAATGACATGCAGAAAATCTTACAGCTGTCCAAGAATTACAAAATAGGTGATTGGTATTTATACCAAAATCACACAATCATTAGGATCTATGGTTGTGAGCTCTGTCCTTACAGGCTCCCAAGATATGTGCCTATGAGATTGTTTGCCTTGGAATACTATAGGCAACTCATCAATTCTGATCTGACACACTTTCATAGTGCCAAGAAGAAAGCCAATCTGAAATTCAGAGACTATCTAGGCCCTTTCATCATGAACAAGAAAGATGGTTGGCAAGAAGCTGATCAAATACTAGGGCAACAGCTTAAACTAAAAAGGAGTTTCTGGTGGGTCCCTTATGACCCTAATGGCTTTATCAGTGCCAGAAGAGTCAAATATACGCTGTTAGCCTATAAACATTGTCCATATCCACAAATTGAACATTTTTCCAACCAAGATGAATGGGTGCCTGGGACATTAGTGGAGGAATTTACTCATGAAGAGACAATGGGGCAAATTGTGAAAGATTTAGAAAAAGCTCTTGACTTGGATTCTTTTCAGCAGGTCACGTTCAAGCTACCAATCCAAGTTGGAGAAGGCACATCCACTGCTACAGCCCCACAGACCGTCCAGCATGAATCTACAACAACAACAGCCACAACAAAAGGAAAAGAAGTGATGGAGGTACAACAGGAAACATAGGCAGAACAACCCAGCACTTCAAAAGATCAAAGTCAAGGGCAAGCCCCTCTACAGCAAGCTGAAGCATCCCAAATTCCAGTTTTGCAAACTCCTCTCAAAGAAGAGAGAGGAAGAAAACGAGATAGAGAGGAGCCCACACCTCCAAGTGGGTCAACACAGCAACCAGAGGCCAAGAGGCAAAGGATTGACCCTGAGGCTGAAGAAGAGCACATCAGTGAAGAAAGGAGGCATAGCCAGAGCAAAGAAGGAGAATCCAGTCAGCAAACTACTACTAGCTCATTCCAGCAGGAACAAGCTATGCAACAAAGTACAGAAGTGTCCTCTTCGAGGCAGCAGGGCAAGCAACCAGCTGGTATCAAAGGAGCTTTTATGGAGATTAAGGCACAAAATGAACTCTTAAGAGTTCAACTTTATGATCAATTCCTAAAGGAAACACCCTCCAAGCAACAAAGATTGATGGCAGCATATGATATTAAGGAGGATAAAATGATTTTGACTCATTTTAAGCCTAAGGTTCCAAAGCCCAAATTAGCTGCAGACTACACAAAGACAAATCTAGAGGTCCTCTCCAAGGACATACATCCCAGGGATCAAATAGAACTACACAAACAGATAAGGGAAATGGTGTATGCCACACTTGCAGACAGGGCCATGCTGGCCCATTAGTTAAAAGAGTCATTGAAAAATACAAACACACAGCTAGATTTGGAAAGGATGTCCTCCACTGCTAAGGACAACAGAATAAAAACTTTGGAAGACATAATCATTTATCTAGGACATGATCCTAAATATCCAAAGGGTATTAAGGCCCTTATGAAGAAAAAGAAGGATGACATTGCTGCACTTAGAAAGTAGGCAAAGCTGCCTCCAACCATTCACCCTCAAATAGTAGAACTTGCACAGGAAAAGCAAGTTGATGAGACCATGGATATGCTTCTGAAGATGAATCAGAGAATACTACAGATGGAAGCAGAATTGGAAAAGGCATTACAGGACAAGCATGGGGAGTCAACCTCCCAACCCCCTCAAACTTCTACAACTCTTGGCCCTGCTCCTCCTACACAAGCAACAATAGCCCCTCCTGCCATTCCAACACCTACCACAGCCACATCAGCTACAGAAGCAACAACAGCAACAACAGCAGCACCAGAATCAAGTATGAGCATGGAGGACTTAATGAAAGCTGTCAAGGAACTTGAAATTCAAGTGACAGAAATTAATGAAGCCAAAGAAAGACTGGCCAAGCTAGAGGCCAGCTATGATAAGTCCAAAATGACAGTGGCAGAGAAGCAAAGGGAGATAAAAGACTTAGAGACCAGAGTGAAGGCCTTAGAAAAAGAACTGCTTTTGGGAAAACTCTAGCTGAGATCAAGAAGATTATATGGGCCAAAATTGGCCAATCAATCCATGACCAATGGAGGTCAATACAGGCAATATATGAGCAAATTGAATTAATAGGCATAGCTCATGTTGAAATACAGAAGGCCAGAACAACATTGGGAATTATGCCTGAGCAGGCTAATAAGATGATACATTTCCTCAATACTCACACCAGGGAAGAATTGGCAGCACTGGATATACACAGTAGAACAGACACTATCAGGATATGAAGGCAGAAATAGATGATTTCAGGGCAAAGATAACAACATTGCAAGATAGAGGATTGCCTAGCCTAGTGACTGGTACTCGACAACTGCTGTCATATGAGCAATACATCACAAGGATCAAGAATTATGTTGAAAATCAGATTACAGCATCCACCAGCTCCACAGAAGAAATAGGACCTCCCTCTGGGCAGTCTCTGTATGATAAATTAGAGAATTTATTTTTTATTGAGCATGAGATTAATCATCTGTTTGAAGTGCCTCCAAATTTCTATAGATATACTGAAGTAGATGAAATGCTCATAAAAATAAGGAGACATCAGCTACCTCCAGCTGATTGGTGGTAGCCAATGCTGGAAGTACTGCCCGGGTGATTCGAGTATATTCTTCCTTTTTGTCAAAGTTCAGATCTCAGTCACAGTACAGGTCAACAAAGAATCAAGCACACAGGTATCACAGGAAGCATTAGTACAATGTCTCATCAAAGCACTCAGACAACAGGCTCAACAAACACAGATTTAAAGACGCAGCTACAACCAACTTTGTTGATCCAAAAGGTCAAAATTTTTCTGACAGAAAGACAACTGCCATATTAGTATTAATTGTTATAGTTATTTCTTTCATTTACTTTTGTAAGAGAGTTGGTGGTGTAATTTATTACACAATAACTCACTGTCTAGATATTTTGTATCCTATTTTTGTATATATATCCCCTCATAGAACGTATTGAGGGTCGGTTGTAGTGAAACTCTCTCAGAAGAGCTGCATTGTATATCTCAGACTTTTTGCTAATACAAATTGTTGGTGGAGTTCCTAGTTCCAATACTGTCTGAAGGTGGAAATGAAGGACTGTGTTATGTTGCAGAATTCCTGTGTCGTTTAAATGGAACAATAAGTTATTCTGAACCATGTTTTTTGTCTTTCTCTGTATGCAAGAATTCACATATGTTTCATGATCATAGTAATAGGGAAAAAGAATAGCTTAGGACTTGTTTGAATACACTCTATGCTCAATCTCTGTTTCTAAATATGTTTTCTTTAGGATTAGCCATGGATATGATTTCTTAATTGCTCATGTTTAAACTAATTCTCTCACTGTGAATATTGTTTAAGAATTCTTAACTGCTCTTAAACAAATTCCCTCCTTTTCTCCCCTGTCAGCATAGTGGAAGATTCTTAACTGCCTTTTACTCACTGATTCCATAATTTCATCACCTAATCTTTAAAAATTGTTCCACAGATGTCTATCTGGCTTTGCAGCAATACTCTTCCTTCAAAAACATACTTCAGCAGTACACAGTCATGAACTCCATTGCCCAATGGCCCAAACTGTTCTGTAACTTATATCTCAGCTCTGTTTGAATTCACCAACCAACCAAATCTAAAACAAAATCAGTGCACCATAACTAGCCTAAAATCACCCACCAAAAAGTTAAATTATAAAGAGAGAGCCCTCTCTGGTTGCAGGTAGGCTAGGACTTGTAACTAAAATACTGGTTAGTGGTTACCTTGGCCGTATTCCCTTTAGGAAGAAGGGAACAACCTGAGTGATAACACCTTCAAGGTTGATGCCATTGTAAATTGACCAAGGCCCAAGAAATTTACAAAGGTAAGAAGTTTTCTGGGAGCAACCCAATATTGGAGGGAATTCATTGCTAATTTTTCTCTTCTAACAACTCCTTTGCATGCGTTGACAAGCGTGAATTTATTTTATTTATTTATATTGTTAATTTTATTTTTATATATTTTATTTATTATTAATTAATTTTTATTTATTTATTTTGTTTTAGTGGGGAGGAAAACAACGAAAGGCCTCTGATGTGTTGAAGGAAAAGATCAGTACAACTACTGTACTAGCGCTTCCAAACTTGAGACAGTCATTTGAGATTTAGAAAAATGATAGTGACTACGCAATGGGTGTAGTCCTCCTACAACATGGTAAGCCTACCTATTTTCATTGAAAAACTTTTAATGGTGTGGTGATTAACTATCCTACATATGACAAGGAATTGTATGCATTGGTGCAAAGTGTGAAAAAATGGAAACACTATTTGATGGGTAAGGAAACAATCATTCACATTGATCATCAACCATTACAATACCTGCAATCACAATCAAAGTTGTAGCATTCAAGGCACTTCCAATGGATGAGTTTTATTCAACAATTCCACTTGGTAATCAGGTATAAGAAAGGTATCTACAGTAAAGTTGTTGATATGCTTTCTAGGCCTATTGTTAATGCAACTACTTTACTCAAGAATAATTATGTTTTACATGAAAGTTATATTGAGAAATATGCATCAGATAATGACTTTCAAGATGCTATACAAGCTTGAGTCAAGTTAACCAAGTGGAGGAATTGGATTATCATTTGCATGACAACCTACTATACCATCTTGGAAAGATTTGTATTCCACAGGGAGAAAGAGTTAACATCATAAGAGAGGCACATACTTCTCTTACTACTGGTCATTTTGGTGTAAGTAAGATGGTGGCACATCTATAGAGATATTTTTATTGGCCTCGTATGCTTGAAAGTGTGTCTCGATTTATTAAAGGATGTTCATTATGTGAAATTAGTAAGCCTAGCAATAGGAAGTTAGGATTGTACACACCACTTCTGGCTCCTACACAACCGTGGAAGAGTGTTTCTATGGATTTTGTAGGAGGTCTTCCATTGTCAAAAATAGGTCATGATTATTTGTATGTATTTGTGGATAGGTTCAGCAAAATGTGTATTTTGATGCCATGTAAAAAGCAAGTTACAGCTGAATAAACTGCTTAGTTATTCTTTTAAAATGTTTGGGTGCATTTTGGATTGCCCACATCCATTACTAGTGATAAAGATTCTCTCTTTGTTGGGAATTTTTGGTCAAGCTTGTGGGGACTCATGGACACCAAATTGAAAAAGAGTACAACCTTCATCCATAAATAGATGGTAAACTATAGGTAGTGACTAGAACAATGATACATCTTCAGCGTGGGTATTGCAACAAGCATCCTAAGTTGTGGGATGAACAGTTGCACTATATTCAACATGCTTACAACTGAGCCAAGCACTCTTCCACTCAAACTTTTCCATTTGAAGCATTCATGGGATACCTCCCTAAATCTCCTTTGGATTTTATTTTTGGCAAAGATGTTTGTTGGGCGCGGGATAGAAACCAGATTTTGGTCCAATTTTGTAATTCCAATGTAAAGACTCCACATTTTGTGGGTGAGAAGCGCGTAGTTGTTAAAGAGTCATAGCATTGTCCACCCTTATTTTGACAATGTAATGTCGGTTGTAGAAGATATATCCATGGTCCGTGGACCATGGGATTGTATAAATAGAGCGAAGCTCTAAGTAGATAGAATCAATAAGATATAGATAGAATAATGAAGATATGATGTATGTGAGATAGCTCCGAAGTGTAAGTCTAAGTTTTGGGTCGTAGCGTAGGTAGAGGCTCTACAGATGAGTGCAGAGAGGCCTAGTAGTCCACAGCTGAGTGCACGGAACCCTGCAGCTGAGTGCGCAGGGCGAGTCGAGTCTGTAGTCATATGGAAGTATTAATAAACATAATTTTCTATCATTTCTGCGTCTTTATTTCCTATTTATGCATCTGTTCTATTGGGTATGAATTTCACTTCTAATGCTTATATGATGCACGAATGTGTATAACTATATTGGTTAAGTGAACGCAAGAAGGAACATTTGTTCACAGGAAGATAATTAAGATATGTCAATAAGATAAGTAAGACACTTAGTCTAGTTTGGGAAATAGCGCAGTTCGCTACCATATCAGCGCAAAAGGACTTCAGCCCCTGGTTAGAGCTGCACGAAAGCCGATTGTAACAGATCATGAAGGTACTGAAGGACAGACGAAAGCATGAAGCACCCTGCATGAAGGCAGGTATAGTTGGAATAAACTGACATCATAACCATCTCAGGGGTGTGGAAACTTGGTTCCAACATCCCCCCATACTGCTTTGGGTGAGACTTCAGTCTGCGCTCCATGGGCTGATGCCAAAAGGGTCAGTAGTGTAGGGGTTTGTTTGGCTAAATAACATTGAGCCTAGGTCAGGCCCCCTCAAGCCAACAAATGGTTCCATTACCAGGACCAGAATCTGCATAAGAGATGTGTGATGTCGTATCATTGGAATCCAACTAAGAAACAAATCGAAGGTTGGTTGGATAGAAGAATTCACAAGTTCACAATGCAGGAAAACAAAAAAATGCATTTGTCAAAAGAATAGTGGTTATATAGCCACCTGTATACAGATATCCATGAAATATTTTTCACATCCTTCCCTACTGAGCTATACAAGTGGATCACGAAGCTAGAAGATAGCCAAGGAAGGTGGAAACTTGACGGTCCTATTGTGTGGATCCCAGAGCTAGTGCGAAGGTTGGAAGCATCGGAGGATAAGATCGCACACCGTCGATCATTGGATCGATTGTATTATAGGAGGATTTGTTACTAAGATCGTGGTTTGATGAGCCTTAGTATTGCAACAAGAATGCTACAACTCCCAAGGCTACCGACTTTAATTATCAACCCGGGGTTCGTACAAACTTAAGAGGTATCGGCACTATATGTGCATCATACAATGTGTCTTTCCTTTTTTGTCATGATGTAAGGGAGTGCATGTACTAAAGTCAAATCCTAAACTCATTGCAGAAAATGAAATGTTTGAAATGGAACCTTAACCTATTGCAAGAAAGAAAGTACAAGGAAAGAGAATGAAACCAAATGCTAAAACACACCATTTCCTAACTAACTGCTAAGAGGATTTGCTTCAAAAGAATTCTAAGTTAACATGTATGCAATCCTACTATCCTAAGCATGCAGCTTCAAACCATCAAACCTTCTACTACTGTGCATGTAAATGAATAAAATAAATTTGCTTTTTTTTAATCTTTTTTCATGTGAGAGTGTGAAAGCTAATCTCTTTTGGTGATGTGGCAGGTGGCTTGGAGACGATGGTGAATGGTCAAAAGGTTTGGGAGACAAGTAGGGACTCTTTCTAGCTTTCTAGAGGATTTTTCCTCAATTCAGCCTCAAAATAGGCTTTCCTACAGGATGCTACAATGATTTCCTACGAGATCCCTTGATTTCCTACAGGATGTACAAATTTACTATAATTCATCGAATGACCAAGAAAATAAAATCCAAATTAGATGGGAAAAATTTTGGTATTAACTAGTATGTCTTAGATCCCCATTCCAAGTGGAATTACTGAAAAAAGACCTCCATTAACCCATGCAAAAAAAAAAACATTACTAGTCGAAAATCTAGAAATTCAAGAACTAGTGAGCTAGTAAATGTACAAAATGCCTAACCAAATCAAGTGCAAATGCAATGGGGTATTTTTTTTTTTCTTATGAAATAGAATTTTTTTTTGATCTAATTCAAGTGGAATCAAGTCGATTGAAGCTCGTAAGCATGATCTAAAAAATAGCAGAAATTTCTTGTTCTTTGCTACAAAAGAGGTCCAACAATCTAGATTTGGGAATAAGAAGACTAATCCAAGCAACTCAATGATTTCTATAAGCTTCCAAAGCTTTTCTAAGGATGAAATAATGCTTGTGATCCTGTAAAAGAACTTACATCAACCATTTAACTCAATCCTACAACAAGAAATCATTAATTCTAAATGCATAAATAGAAAGAAATAAAAACTAGATATGCATGTGAATACGCAATGGAAAGAAGGAAAGAAAATGATACAAAAGGGCTCTGAGGTACTTGGGATGGCCAATCCCAAGGAAACTCATAGACCTATGGAGGAGAACAAGATTTAGAAGCTGGACATGACACCAATCTTCATTATTTTCATCAATAGAAATACATCCCTGCAAGAAAATACAATGGCGCTGCAAAAATACAAGCTTTCTCCATAATAACACTAATGAAAATCTCCCCCTAGAGGAAAATTCGACTTGGTACTTATAAAAAATGATTAAGAATCATTCCCCATGGATGGAGGAAGCTTTCCCCACTGAAATCCCTTGATTAGTGGATCTTTTCCCTTGATTGGTGGATCTGCTCCCTTGATTAGTGGAACACATTCCTAGACTTTCTCAACCATTGGTGTTCCACAATTTGTGCCATAATTCCATAATATCTTGTCCCTAAATTATCTCTTCATCGAATTCTTCATAATCTGCCCAATATTCTCATAATATTCCACAAAAAATAAATAATATTAGGCACAAATATTAAATTATTCATAATCCTTCTTAATGAATATATTAAATTTAAAAATAAATTATCTAATGCAAAAGGAGAGGTTTAATGTGCTGAAGGATGGTCATAGGCCTTAATTTATGTTTTAAATTAGAGTCATGGGCCTTAATTTATGTCTAATTTAGAGGCCCATCACAGTTGACACCTCAGTCAGCTACAACGAGGCAGGGTGACACTTTCTCAAAGGACCGCGAGGTAATTACGTAATGTATTTGAATACTTGGATTAAAATGTTATTGTGTGAAAATAAGGTTATGCAGTTACCTTGATGTTCGGGGATACACGAAGCAGAAAGGTTTATAAGAACAAAGGAAATAAGGGTCCAGAAAATAGCCCCTTGATTTCACCTCCGCGAGGGGACGAGGAAGAGCTTGTGAAGGTCACTCTGCGAAGTGCTATTCATCTAATAAGCCAGAGAATTTTGCGAATCCCACCTCCACCCAAACCACCACTGGCTTCACTGCCATCACCTCCATCTTCACCCGTACCACCCCCACCACCATCGTGATTCAGTATGGTGAACACAGTGAACTTTCCTTTGTTCAAAGGCTTGGGAAATGAGGACTCGTACCAATTTTGGTTCGTAGTGAAGGTTGGACGGGAAGTTCAAGGTGTTACAGATGACCATATAGAGAAAGGAACACTAGTTAGCATTGTGCAGGATCACACGCTGAATTGGTATATTAAGTACTCCAACGATAACCCGAATGTGAGAGTAGCGGCCATCGAAGAAAAACTGAATAGGGAATTTAGCAGGCCTAAATATGAAGCGCAGTCGATTATTGGATTCAAAGAAATCATGATGCTACTAGGTGAGACACCTTGGGAATTGGATTAGAGGTTGAAATGTATGATTTGCAAATAAAACATGAATCTGACAGATGGACAACATTGCGAGTGGTTTGTAGCTTCGCTACAACCACAGTTGGGGAGTGCGTTGCCGCAGCATAAGGTAACAACTCAGGCAAAAGCCTTGGAGATTGCCATGAGATTGCATGAAACCTTGATGCAAGATCCTAATCTAGGAGTTCAACAGATCCACATGCAGCTTAAGAATCTGTGCCTTGAGATGCAAAGCTTGAATCAGGATAGGACTGTTTGACCAGAAGTTCGCGAGCAAGTATGGTGCCTGAAATGCAAGAGTCAGGGTCATGACAAAGACCACTGCCCAGTCTTTACAAATTACCTTGTAGGAGGACTGATGCCTTTAAGGCCAGAAGCTTAAGCAGGGCCTAGCGTGACGCTTGCTTTGTGGTGTGATATCTATCAAGTAGCCGGAAAGCATGCCACAGATAATTGCCACTTGTTACAAAAGTATATGCAAACTCCGCAACAGTTGTTCTGCAACTTTTGTAGGTTGGTGGGACATGACAAGTGTACTTGTAGGAGCTATGAATTGATGATGGATAGAACTTAGATTACAGGGTTCAAGCTGAAATGTGGCCCCTTGATAAGAATGCAGGGATGGAGCAGATAAGATTTCAGGGGCGCGGATGAGGCTGAGGCAGAGGAGGACTTGGTAGAGATCGGGGATAGTTGATTTGGTACAATTGCAGAGGACCAAGACTCTATGCCCATGATTGCACTAATCCAACGCTCCCATGATGCAAATATTGCATTTTGTTTGATCATGAGACATGAGATTGTCCTATGTTGATAGCTAGGATACATGACAAAGTATCACTACCACCTCCCCAACTCAGAACTTGAAGATGATGAGGTCTGAGCTATGTGAGGAAGATCCGAACGTAAACATTGTGCTCCGAAGTGGAATCGCGATAGGAGATGACAAGGGAGAACAATCGAAAGACAATACTTGGGTTCACAAAGCCCCGATGAAAGATGTCAAGTTTGATTTGGAGTGCGATCGGGAAACCTTCATGGAAGCTAGGAAGAGCTTTGCTGAGGCCTCCACTTTAGGAAGCAAAGATAAGCCTGAGCTAGAGATGGACCCTTCTATGCTCACAACATTCCTGGAAACCTGTATGAAGCTACTGCATGACAGTAAGGCTGTAAAAGGATTACAGGAACTCATCAATAGATGCGCTAGGACCGCACCAGGTGAACTGCGCGTAGTCTGCAAGATCGGAAAGCATAAGACAAGGACGGGGCGTTAAATGAGACTAACCACGCAGATCGGAGAATACTAAATGGACCAAGTCATTATGGATTTAGGATCAGACGCAATTGTTTTACTGAAATAGATATGGGAGCGAATGGGGAGACCTACATTGAAATGGTCTTCGATTCAGTTGAGAATGGTGAACCAACAGAAAATCATACCCATGGGGTGATTGCAGGGAGTAACCATGGATATTGAGGGAGCGAGCGTGTTGGCAGACTTTGAAGTAATAGATATTGTTGATGACAACAATCCCTACCCCGTGCTCCTGGGAATTGATTGGGCCACTGATATGAACAGGGTAATTAATCTAAAGAAGTAGAAGATGATCTTTGAGAAGAAATCACTGCGCATAATAATACCCCTGGACCCTGTTGAAAGATCGTGGTATACAGAGCTGTTCTATGATTATGATAGTGATGATGATTTGGACTTCATCTACAAGATAACCGTGCGAGACCAAGACTAGGTGAGTCCCATTACGGATGGACGGATTACATGGGAGCGCGAGAGTTCTTGCACTTCGAATTCCGAAGAAGAAGTAGAACACTGCCAGAATTGGTTACACGAAGTAACTACGTTGAATTGAAATATGATGGCCTAGTCGTTGCACTGCGTGTCAATAGAGGTATGAGATCTACCTACTTATGATGGTCTAAATGAGGTAGATACATTTGAAAGGGAGGTTCCAGAAAAGCAACGCTTCCAGGCCTTGGACTGTGTGCTGCGCATTATCCCCGCAAGATGGTGGGGTACACACAAAGGAATATTTGATGATTGTCGCGAATGTAGGAGAATGATGCAAACACAACTTGGGAAGCATAAGGTACGATTGACAGACAAGTATGATGGACAAGATGATCCACGCGCACATCTGTCCAAGTGGACGTAGGCCTACGTAGAAAAGCCCCAACCTGAGTAGATGCACATGTACACCGCACTAAAATACCTGGTCAATAAGCCTGTGTTGGGGGGGCACATCTGCAGATGGCTTTTATTGTTCCAGGAATACGATTTCGAAGTTGTTGTGAAGCCTGGACGACTGAACATGGGACCAGACCACTTGTCACGCATCGAGACAGGGGAGGAACCTACTAATTTGGAGGAAGGATTACCTGATGCGTAGCTCTTTGCTGTGTGCATCGTGGATGGAAATTTTGAAGATATAATACACTTTCTGACAACTGGAATTGTGCAGGAGGGATACTCTATCCAGCAAAAGAAGGAATTAGTGGTGCGGATAGTAGATTTCTCTGTCATTGCTGGGCATCTATATAAGATGGGGAATGATGAAATACTATGAAGGTATGTACCTGAATTTGAACGAAGTAGCATCCTCGCAGATGCTCATGGGGGCGCCGCGGGAGGACATTATGCAAGAAGAGCAACCATGCAGAAGATTCTTCGCGCTGGGCTGTGGTGGCCAGCCCTTCATCAGGTTTCAAAAGCATATTGCAGGGCATGTGATGTATGTCAAAGAACAGGCAAGCAATCACGAAGGGATGAAAAGCCTTTGAATCCACAAATGATGTTGCAACCTTTTGAAGAGTGGGAATTAGCTTTTGTAGGACCCATCAAACCTCAAGGAAAGACAGGCACGAGGTATATTATCATTGAGACAGAGTATTTGACTCGTTGGGCAGAAGTGCAGCTGGTGAAGGATTGCATGGGTGCGACTGTCGCAAAGTTTCTATTTGAACATGTACTGACGTGATTTTGGATGTCTGAAGATCTTGATGAGCGATCACAATACACACTTCCTGAACGAGATGATCAACGCACTAATGGACGAATTTATGGTGTATCATCAAAAGAGCACACCTTATAACCCACAGGCTAACGAGATAGTGGAGGCGTTCAACAAAGTGCTTGAAAACACGTTGACCAAGGTATGCAATTCTCAACGAAGTGATTGAGACCTACGCACACCTGCAGTGTTATGAGCTTATCGAACAACATGCAAGAAACTTACGGGACAGACACCTTTTAGGCTTGTCTATGGAATGGAAGCCATAATACCTATGGAATACATCGTGCCTAGTCTATGCATAGCAGTGCTCATAGGTATGATGGATCATGGAGGCTTGGAAAAGAGGCTCGTGTAGTTCGATGAGCTGGAAGAAGAATGATTTTTGGTTGGATTTCACCAGTAGGACCAAAAGCAGCGTGAAAAGGCATGGCATGATCAACATATTAAGCTGCGCACCTTTAAGGTGAATGATTTGGTGTTGTTTTATGATAGTAAGTTTGATAAATTCTCCAAAAAGTTCAGGATGTGGTTACAAGGTAGTCGACTCGGTTACTTAAAGATGGATAACAACCTAGATTTTTCCTCCTATATATACCCAAAGGTACGTGGAGGCCCAGTTTGCATAAGCATTGTCTAATGCAAAACCACACAGTGAGAGTATTCTCATATAATTTACGTACTGTAACATCGCCCTATATACCCGCAGGTACATGGATGAGCTACAATATACTCACGTACGTGGAATTAGGTATCACACTTGGGATGTATTGTAGACAGGTTAGAAACAACTGCTTTGTTTTACGACATTGGAACACGTCTCTAGCCTAGAACCACTAAATGTTCTCGTTAATGACAATGCTCCATTAGGTAAATTGATGTTAATTTTAAGTTTATCTTGCTTAGGAGTTTGCCTTTCAAGTTCACCACGTGATGTATTATGAAATTCCTAGGAATGCAACTATCATGATAAGCATTCTTTCCATTCAATTTAGTGATGAAAATCCTAGCTACTTAGCGATAGAGCAATTAGATTTCTTTTGATCAAAGAGAAAAGAGCACAATCTAAGTGCAATTTCCCTACACTATTCCTATCAGCACACTCAAAATTTTTCAATGCAACATGCATGTATTTCTTTTCGATTCCTTTAATGTGAATATGAACAAGAGGGAAATATGAACACACAATCAATTAATATTTCATAGGAACAAAGACTTTTACGAAAGTTAAAATTCAAAGGAAGAGAAGACTATACAAAACTTGCTTTCAAATGAAGATTAATCAATTATATCCTAACTTTGACTATTGATCATTAATGACAAAGAAAACATGAAGAAACATTAATCAATCCTATCAAAGTTGGGCTAGACCAAGAGATAAAATCTCATTTTCTAAGACATAACATTCATTGATCAATCAGCAAATAGTCAAACAGAGAAAATTTAGCAAAAAACTCTTTCCAAAGGTGGGAAACTGATCCTAGGAGGATCAACGTAGCCTAGATTGGGATATAGTGCGCTTCAGAGCATTGTCCCTAAGCGAGGGATGCTCTGCAATGCACTATGTCCCTCACAAGCCTGCGCTGGTGATAGTAAGCCATTTCGAGAGGCAATTTGACACAGTTTTTACCAATTTTTCAATGTAAACAGTTGAATTACAATCGATGAACACAAATAAAGTCTACAAGGATGTCTTAGGAGGTGGATAAGCTACTAGGAAAGAGGATTCTTCCCCAGTATGGTCGCCAATTTGTTTGGAGAATTTAGCATCTACAGATAAACACTAATTAACTAGACAAGTAGTTGTGCCTAGAACAACAGTTTAAAGTGTTTTAGAATTTTCCTATAAACAATAGATAAGAAGAGGGGATAGAAGGCCTACCTGTAGTTCTGATTTCATCTCGTCTCCCTTGTATCGATTCCGTCACTCCTTATCCTACTTAATCCGCTTGAGAAGTACCCTTAAAATAGAACACAAGACAAAAACCAATCAAACCATATGATCCATTGAATATAAATGAAAGGAATCAGAAGCAATTCATACATATAAGCATTATGAAAGAACACAACATATGGAAAAAGGTTCAAACACTTTATTAGATAGAAGAAGGAATTACAACCATCAGTATCTGATTCAAAGTCTTTCCTCCAGCTTGGATCCCATCCACATCACATCAAAAGAAGGACAAACTTGTGGCATCACATCATTTTCTCCAAAGTCAAGTCTCATAGAAACATTATCTCCTTACAATTCAACATAATTCGGCCCTTGATTACTTAGATGAGTAGTCAATTTATAGGAAGATGAAGGATGTTTGGTCATTAATGGTGACATTGAATGACCTTCCATGCTTAGAATTAGTTCCATGGAGGAAGGGATGAGAGGATAGGATGCTCCTAAACTCATTCCTCATCCATTTTCAAGCTCATAGGAGTTGATAAGATAGGGAAACTTCTAGATGACTCCAAAAGATAAGAATATTCACCAAACCCTATGCGAATTTCGCTCATTCTCACCCAACGTAGGTGAAAGGAAGCCTGAGTGCTCTGGAGAGCACCCTGGCAATGGACTTATCTGCTCTATAGTGCACCTTCATAAGGGCTTACCTGCGCTAGTCCCTCTAGAGGCAATTTCTGGATGTCTTCAAGTTATGAAATTGTCTGGGAAGGAGGCATTCAAAGGGGTGACTTGTTTATGGAATGAACAACTAAATTTAGGGTTTGATGAGCCCTAAAACATTGATCTGAATGTTGGGATTTGATGTGCCCAAATGGATTTGTAACACCCACATATCCACTATGGGCTTGTTGTCAATCAATGTGATATAACGTGGAAATCCAAGAGACCCACTTTTTGAACATAGAGTCATGTAAGTCAAAAAATCATGGAAGTCGAATGGTCATGAGGGTAGTCGAACAACCACAAGGGTCAGTTTTAACCTTGGCTATAAATACCCCCCTCATTTGTACATGAATGGACTTTTCACCTCATCTCCTCCCATATAGCCAAGAGATTCTATAAACTTTTCTTTAAGGAGTAAGTAGTGGCTCCAATGCCCCGCTGACTAGGTTAGTGATGTATGGTATAACAATGTGTCTTGGAACTTTCGCTTAATTATGAACTGATTCATTTTTTGTAATGCATAATCTATTAATGGAAATGTGTTGTATATGCTTTTAATGCTATCCCATCTGCGTTCACTACTCTGTCAGACATTAGACAAACCTTTCACATGAACCTTGCTGTAAAAACTGTTGCACTCGTTCGAACTGATCGTGAGTGTTGTACGTGTTATAACTTATCTTACCTTGTATGTTGTGACTACTACATCTGAGTGGACTTCTCTGCCGAAAGCTGTATATGTCCTTTTGTGTTGTGGGTTCCTAGTCGAGTTGGGACTGATCCCTTTCAACCCGGAACTCACCTTCACCTTCTTCCCCTCAGAGTGAAAGAACCATTGACACAAGTACACTTACAGTCACCAGGCACGTGAACCTCACTTCTCGAAGACAAAGAAAACCACTCTCCTGTGCTGACAAACAAGAGTTGAGGCAAACCCTTAAGACAATGGAAACTGGGCCATCATACCAGATGGGACTCCCACACCAAACAGCGTGAGGTCCAGTTGGGACTTCATACCGAGGTGATCCCTTGAATGTTTGTAGGTCCAACACCGTCAACATGTTCCTTTTTTTCCTCCTCTACACAATCTATGTAAAATAATTTCTTCTCAGCACACTTATGACCTTTGGTGTATTTTCTATCAAAACTATAACAAAGCCTTTTTGCTCTTTTTTCTTCCAATTTTTGTGGTGTCAACCTTGTAGGTTACGGAAGGCTAGGGGTAGCAAAACTTTCATATTTATAGTTGTGAGTGGTAGACTTCCTTGTTGCCATAATTTTTCTTTCCATTTTTCATTCCAACCTGAATGCCTTCTCCAATGAATCAGGTTCCCAAAGGTGAACCTCATGTTGGATGTTATCCTTTGAATTCCCTATGAACACATCAATCCTATGCTCCTTTGGAATATCGTTTACCCTTATATTCAATTTTTGGAAGTCCTCAATGTGCTCCATCATTGAACCCTTTTGTTTGATATTTATTAATTGGCTAAAAAAGGTGTTGCTTCTTGTATCCTCATAATGTGCTATCATTTCTTCCATAAAAACTGCCCAAGTGACAATCTATTTACAAGATCAAAGCCATCGATACCATACAAACTGATTTGTTTCCAAATATAAAGTTGAAATCTGCACCTTTTGTGTTTTTTGCACATTATGAAGATCAAAATATTGCTCCATTTGTAGTATCCTTGTTACGGGATCCTTTCCATCAAAATTCCTCATATCGATCTTTGGAACATGGTGGGTCTTCAATCCAACATTAGAGCCTATGAAATCATGATTAACATTTATTTTGTTCTCATCATGAGTTTCCTTTAGTACCCTTTTGCTATTAGTAATAATTTCTTGTAAAAAATTTGTCAAATTTGTCTTCAAATCTTCCATGTTTCCTTTAAGTTTTTCTTCTATACTATCCATCTTAGCTTCCATGCCTTTCTTTAAACCATCCATCTTAGCTTCCACATTATCCATCTTAGCTTCCACGCCTTTCTTTAAACCATCCATCTTAACTTCCACATCATCCATCTTAGCTTCCATGCCTTTCTTTAAACTATCCATCTTAGCTTCTGTTACATTTTGTGAGAGTGAATTTTGTTGCAATTGGTTTCGTAATTTTGATATATCATGTTGCATTTCTTCCTCTTCTTCATGATTCATGTTAGGGATTTCAAGTTGCTTACTAGGTGTTTCCATTTTCTTTCTCCAGGGCATCAATTAATGATAATAATGCTTCACCAAGCCCTTTGAATTCCTTCAAACTAATTTTTCAAACCAAACTTATGCAAAATTTTAAAAAAACTAGACACCTTTTTTTCACTTTGTAGGAGCTTGATATTGAATCTATTGTATCTCTATAATTTCAGATATCTAAGGTCTAAAATTGTGTCCTAATGTAGCACTCTGAGTCCTCTTTCCAACCTTGCAAGTTTGGTCAAGATTGGATTCTCCAAGGAAGAGTTATGCCAACTCTCTCACGATGACTTGTTTATAGACTAATTCAGTAGAGTGAACTTGTACGAAGTGCCACGTGCCATTGTTTTGACCTTAGGACCTGAAATTGATACACCGAAAACTACAGGTTGTCCTCTTTCTGTAACTTTTTACGAAATTTCAATTTGATGCTCAAAGCAAAGGTTATGACGATTTTCCCCAAATCACTTGTTTGCGATATAATTCAGGATCCTGCAAAAAGCCTAACTTCCTTGGATCCTATGTCCAAAAATGCAGCGAGAAAAAATATGAAATTCAGACCCAAGCTTCATTGAAATTTCAGCTCAAATGGGTTTTAATTTCAGATTTTGAAACTTCATAGAAATGTTGTAGCAAAAATTCCACGATAAACTATTTAGAGTAGTGAAACCATAGAATCCAAAGCTCTGATACCAAATGTTATGTAACCAGCTCACAAAATAGAAGAAAATATAGATCAATGACTTCAAAATTAGCCTCTTCGAGGGGGAAACCTCCTTTACATTACACAAATGAACAATTCTTGGATGACACAAATGAAAAAACCTCCTTTCCATATATAGGAGTCTAAGGGGTCACAATATAATCAAATTTGACATAAAAATAATAATATAAGGGCGCAACAATAAAAATAGTGGGCTTCAATGGGGCACAATAATAACAATATGGGGACAATAGGGGAAAAAAAATAACAATAAGGTCTACAATCAAAATAGTAATGGGGGAATCACTAGTATAATAGGGACCTAACAAACACCTCTAGAGGGCATTTGATAATAGGCAAGATTTCCTTGTTTGCCCATGTTTTTAGGGTTAAGGATCTGAATTTTCAACACCTTACTTTCCCCACAATGGATTTTTGGGACATTTCCTCAGTCTTTTGGATAGTGACATTGACTCCTAACACCAAAGAAAGGAGGAATTTGTTCTTGTTCTTGAAACTGCGATGAAATTTCCTCTTCCTTTCTTTCTCAGACTCCTTTGAATCATAATTCCTTATTTACAAGAGTGTTTCTCCCCAAAATCCCCAAGATCATTCATGATGTTAATCTGACCTTCTTTCTTTGTTAAGGCAAGGCCCTCCTTCACTATTTCGCTAAAGGAGGGCGAGGCTGATGGCACTTGACACGAAGGGTAGTCAAGAAAACAATCCAGAGAGGCTTCTGAGAGTGAAAAACCTCTACTGTGTTAAAAAAATTATGAAAACCCTAAGGAAGTCATAACACATTGTATTTATTCCTCCAATCTCTGGGATGATAGGGAAACTAAAATTATAGCCAAAGAACCCAAGAATAGCTCTCCAACCCCTGACAAACACCCTCAAATCCTGGGCTAGCCGAAACTAGAGGACACGAATAATGCATGGCAGGAGCAGGGGCTAGGGCCTCTGAATCACTAGATGGTTGAATTCTTAATTTTCTTTCTAAATACCTGGTAGGCATAGAAACCATAATATGGTGACCTTCTAAGTTGACTTCAAAATGCGAATGGATAAAATCCCTGGGACTATCCCAAATTTGTTGAAAACCCCCCTCCTTCGGTTCATAATCCACCAACTCCTCCTCCATGTGGGTCCAATAGTAAGTAATCAACATCTGAGTCTGCAAAGCATATTTTATGATAACAATGTGTGTCTTTAAAGGGTTTATCATACGACCCTCTCTATATAAAATATATATCATGTGAATAAAAAAATCATGGTTACCATTTAACCTTATTTTTCATCTTAACAAGTATATCAAAGCATGTTCACTCTTTGTCAAAACTATGCCATACTCTAGCATGAAACTCCACGACCTATTCTCGATTTGTAATTTTTCCACGGACCTCGAGGGTTTCTCTAATGTCAGTTTCCAATGTAATGTCCTCTTTAACATTTTGACTCTGTCAAAGTAAAATAAAATTAAAAACATAAAATTAATAATTAAATCAATCTATATATATCTTAACTCTAGATCTACCAAGGAGCAAGAGGAAGGAATCAAATCTCTTGAGGTGCAAACCTCTTTAGATTTGATCTCTCTAGGAACTTGGTAGATTTGAAGTTAAGATGAATCTAGACTAGTCATATACAATGAAAAAAATAAAATACATGAAAAGCTAAAGTGAATTTCAAACTCAACATGGTTTCCACCTTTATTTTGAAAAATATTGAAATATTTACAATATTTAAATAACTTTTAAAAATTAAAGTTTTTCCTATATTTGAATATATATATAGTAAGATAAAAAATTTTAACCCTTCCTATTAAAATGCTTTGACTCATCAGAAAATCATTTTCCCACTCCATTTAAATTTTAAGAGGGTATTTTCTTGGAGGATTGGCCGGCAAACAAAACACAGATAACATCCTGTTACCAAAATAGTAGAGCAGAACCATTGAAGGGGAGCTTTAACACCCTCTCATCAATATTGATAGTGTATTGAAGAGTTCGACTCGAGGAAAGATGACAAGCGATTATTCAGTTTCAAGAAGAAGAAGAAGGCCCCTCCTCCTCCATCTATTGAGGAGGTATATGAGAAGGTAACTGTTTAAACAATTATTGTCTATATAATGTAGCTGTCATGGATGATTAGACATAGTAGTTGTCATGGAATCCACTATGTAACTTGAATTTTATTGTTGGGGTAGATGAAAAAGAAAGTGATGTGATTAACGAAAAGATCATGAAATCGGACGTGGAGCTCTGCATTTACAAAGAGTAGCTCAAGAAGGCCCTACAGTCCTCAGATCGCTATCAAAGCATGGAAAATGCGTGCCCTCAAGCAGATATTACTATGTTTATATGCTCTGCATTTCAATCGAACATTTGTGTGGGTATTACTATGTTTCCATGTTTCATTTTCTCAATTGTCACTGTAGAGGCAACCATGCCCTCCTTTTTCCAAGCACATCTAGCTGTAATTTTTTTCCCTATTGTTTACGAAAGGGAAAGGTACGTTTCATTTATTTGACTCATTATCGTCATTACTCACAAGTTAATTCAATGATAATCAACATCCAAAGATTTAAGCAAAGATTTAAGCAGTTGTCTATATTGAGACTTTTTGAAAGCTTTTCTGGCGGGTTTTTCCGGTCAAAATCCGGCAGCAATTTATTGGAATCCCAAGTTTGATAGCTAATTTCTGCACAATCAAAGGGTCCTAGGGGTTTTTGAGGGTACTGAATCTAAATATGCAGTTAAAAAACCATTTTAACTGCTAAAAATCAAGATTTAACCTCATTTCTTCCGCCGGATTCCGTCACCGAAATCTTCAGAAAGTCGCATTATAGACAACTCCTAGATTTAATGTCTATCATCTATCATAGCCCAGATTCTCATGGTTTTCTTTTAAAGACAAACATTTTGCAAAGATTCATCTTTTGGTGATCATCATGAAACCTCCTTTAGAGATTCTGCTGAGCTCTTTTGGTTTTAAGTTTTCATTCTTGAATATGATGTGTGCTTTGAATTTTCTTTAACTGTCCCTTCACATGAGTTGTATTCAATTTCTGATTGTCTGTCCAAACATGGAAGAAATATAGATAACAACCTGTTGATATATGATGTATTCGGTGTTTATTTCTCACTTGCAGAAATCCAAATGAATTAATGTGATAATCCATTATATCCAGGAACATGGAATTGTGCTTTTGTCACCAATGGGTGCTTCAACTTACTATTATTTTTTTTGGCACTATGAACAGAACCTTTTCAGATGCTTACTTTGAGATTTCTTATGCCTAGCATGTGATACTGATTTGTTTGTCAATTTTTGTTTGGGCCAAGATTATTTGGCAAATGCATCAACTATTGACATTAGATATATTGTACTTTTAGAACAGGTGCTTGTGGAGAGGGACCGAAGGTATGTTTTTTTTATCCTTCTAATTATTTTTTTAGTTTGATTCATATCCTTACCACAAGAATAAACTATGTGGTATTTGAATTAATAGTTGTTTGTGTTTGTACCAAGAGTTGTTTGTGTTTGTTTGTGCTCTGCATCCTGCTTGGGTTTGGATGGGTCTATCAATACTTTATTGGCATGTAATGACATTTAATCTATATTATATATGTTAGGTGCATCAAATATAATATCCTATATCCATCTAATTTTGATTTCGATAAGGTCAATATTGCATATCTTGAGTTCAGAGAAATGACTGATGTATTGAATATTGAAATTTGAGATATTCAACCTCAAGCTTTGGAACATTTATGTGCATATCAGACAAAATTTTAGATGTGTTTGTGCTAGTGTATATTGATTTCCATTTCATATTAGTGCGAGTAATCGCATTTTTTGTGGAGATGACTTTGTTTAGTTTGGAGGCTTGCAAGTTTTTATCATTTGGGTCAGAAATGCAAGTGTGCATTTGCCACCCTAATTTCTTCTTGCTTTGTATATTTTTTACTCTATGATGTTATTTATCTATGGGAAGCATAAAAAATGAATGGAGTTAATGCATGCCATTGTGTTCTTAGTCCATTTATGATTTGTACACTGTTGTGGATGTCACACCAGATCTTCATAACATATTTTATAATATTATACAATCTTTTACTATGCAGTATTCTACTCACGATTGTAGACTTCATATCATTAGATTTTACACATAAATTACTAAGAATCATCTAAAAGTGAAATGAAAGAGACTAACAATTACACACATCCACACATTTAATACAAGATATAACATAGGAAAACCCAATACAAGACAAACCCAACTAGAAGGAGAGGCCTATGCTTTGCTCTTTTCTTCCTAGGATGAAAAGTGAATACAAAGAAAGGGGTACTCACACTAGCCAAATTGGATGCTACAAGATTTTCTTCTTCCCCTTTCATGCTTCAATATCCCATAACTATGAACATAATATTGAAACATAACTATGAACAAGATATAAATGCAGAGAACATAGAGAAACACAACTTGACTAGTTTATAGAGAGACAAGGAAGTTACATGGTCACTAAGTGTTGTGATTTGTCTTATGAGGATCACTTTTTCTTTCTAATAATGATCCACCTAGTTATGTTGACATGGGTTAGTGGCATTACGATATACTGAGCTGTGAAATGGAATAATGAACACAAGGTGGTTAGGACTCATTTTTTCCTTATTCAATTCATGAAGGTGCTTTAAACTTCAAAAGAGATTTGATGGCACTGAAGTTGAGTGTGCCTCCCCACCACTATCAAGGGGAACTTGCATAGGCTTCTTTGCTTTCAGTTGAGCCATTTTCTTTGTTGGAGCACATATGTTTCCCTTTATTACTTACCATCCTTTGGGATTTTTCCTAAGTCTATTAGATGTAGAATAGGTTGGTAAAGATGAATAGGTTTCTTGGAGGTGTACAATTTGTTGGCATGATCTACTATTGTGCTTTCAATGTCTAACATTTCGGTAAAAGTGAGATCAACCCATTATATTGGGAAAATCACAACTTAGGTTGAGCACTACATAGATATCGGTAAAGGTGTTGAGCTCATGTCAATATGAGCTCCATTAACTTTAATAAAATGACTCTCGGAGTTCCTAATAGTTGCAAAAAAATTAGGATACCATAAGTTAAGAGGAGGTTTGGAACTCTTACCTAGACTGGAGTTGTTGTAATAATCATGGTGTTTGGATCAAACTTTGAGAACTAGGGATGAAAGGAGAGGCAAATTTTTCCCTAGAAAAAGGGTCCTATGTTGAAAACATTTTTTCTATCCACCATGGCCTTAAACATTACATGGAAGTAACACTGGGAATGGAGGAAGACCTCATTGTTGGTAATCTAGGTTTGATTTTGCCACCCATGAAGCTTTGTTGTAGATGGCCAAAGGCCATTAAAATGATAGAGTGGTATCCCTTCAATAGAAAAATTTGTGGGCATATACCTGTGCATCTAGCACTTCAAGTTCCAACACTGAAATGTCCTTTAATTTCTCCACTATGAAGGTGGGATTGAGGGGTGCCTTTGACTTTGAGGGAATAGAAATCCTAATCTTCACTTCATCCCTGAATGGATGGGATTTGGAGGAGGAGGGCTTATTTTTGTATAGGGATCCTTCAAGAAGGCTTGAAACCAAAATCGTGATAACATCCTTGCTTATGCCAAAATCCATGGTAAATAAAATATCAAGGAATTTCCTTCTTGCATAGAGTCGTTTCTAATGGCTTGGAGGGAACCCTCTCTTTTCTATAATCTATGAATTCAATATAGATATAGAACCCACGGATTTCATATGAAAAAAGAAGGGTTCCCCTTAATGGGACCTCATAAAGACTTGAACAGTGGCTCCCTCTATTTTTTAAGATTCGTGTTAGATAGGAGCGCAATGGTATTAGTCAAATGAAAACCATATTGGAGCTGAAAGGCTTATCTAGTGTTTGTGTAAGTTACGAATCTTTAAAAGCAATGGTGGCACCTCATTTGGATTGAAATTCCATGGATATATCTGGTGACCACATGATTTCTCTAGTTATAGTTTTAACTTCCAATCCTAATGTCATCCTAGCTTGTCCATTGACTCCTTTTATTGTCATGTTCATTTAATTAAGGTTAATTATTGTAGGTGTGATGATAGAGAACTCCTTCAATGTCTTATTGACCCATTCACGAGTGCCTTTAATGTATCAAATGCATGATCAACCATAATTTGAGCTTTGAACTCAAGATAGACTTTGTCAAACTTGAATCTCACATTGGAACTTTCATTTGAAGCAATGGATTTACAAACGCTTGATTTCATGAACCATCTTGAATGTTTTCTTAACTCCCTAGTTTCTCATATTAATCCCAAAAAAGAGGCAACATGCAAATCTAAACTAGCTAATTAGTTGGAAAAAACAATGTTACCATAAACCTTGAGCAGAACAATGTTTGATGGCTTGGATGGATCCCCTCCCTTCATTGTTTCTATGAATTTAATATATAAACAAAATATGTGGAAAAAATGGAGGACTTCCTCTGAAAGGGACCTCATAAAGACGTGAAGATAATATATGGACCCACCTTGTTTGAAGATTCATGTTAGATAGTATCACATTTATAGTAGTTAGAAATACCATACTAGAGCTGAGAGGCTTCCTTTCCCTAGTGTTTGGCAAGTGAAGACTCTTCAAAATCTATGGTGGCACCTCATTTGGATTGAAATGCTAGATATATCCCCTAACAGTATTCTATATATGGTTACAATTGTAACTACCAGCCCTAATGTGGCTTTGGCTTGGCCATTGACACCTTTTGTTGTCATGTTCATTTATCTAGGGTTTGTTATTACAAGCATGATGAAAATTACTTCTTTATCCATTGATGTGTGCCCTAAGTGTAATCAAAAGTAGGATTTACCAAAATTTGAGCCTTGAGCTCAAGATTGACTTCATCAAACTTGGATATCATGTTGATGATGTCATTTGAAGCCATGGATTTACAAATCCTCGATTTCATGCACTGTCTTGAGTATTTACTTAAGTCACTTGTTTATAAATTTATATTAATCTTAGAAAGATACAACATGCAGATCTAAACTAGTTCATTAGTTTCCCAAAACAATCCTATCATAATTCCACAAGAAAAATAATATTTCAAGCCAAATCGTATCCCAAATCTTGAGATAGTTGGTGGTTCACTAGTGGTCACCCCTTAAAAGAGTAGATTTTTGGGACATTAGAGAATGGATAAATTGGCCATAATAGGGACTCATTCCATCTCCAAGTGGCTTGGGTTTGCTTATAAAACCAAAAAATGTGTGTCCAAATTTTGAGTCACCACAAAAAGCACAAGGAGTTACTGGCACACCCTAGTGTGCAGGTTGTAACTTAATTCTAGGCCATTTTTAATGAGAGACTGACCAAAACAAGATTTATTAAGAGAAAGTTCTTCCGAGTCACTCATAATCTGTAATTAAGTTGAAAGATTAGATCTAGGCTTCGAGGCTTTGTGAGCCTAATATCAATTAATGAAGTGCATCTCAACTTTGCAGGTTGCATTTTTAAAAGAGCTAGGAGTAGTTACATTTCTACACTTACATTTGATGTGGGTTTTCCAAGAGAAATCTTGAGATTTTTATGTGGGTAAAATTGCATTTTTAGGATGAGATCAATAAATAAATGATCAATATGATTGATACAAAATAATGTCAAACCACCTCATATATTCATTTAAGTAAGGTTAACTATTGTAGGCGTGATGAGAAAGCATTCCTTCAATGTCTTATTAACCCATTGACGAGTGTCTTTAATGTATCAAATGTAGGATCAGCCATAATTTGAGCCTTAAGCTCAAGATAGACTTTGTCAAACTTGAATCTCACATTGACACTTTCATTTGAAGCAATGGTTTTTCAAACCCTTGATTTCATGATCTGTCTTGAATATTTTCTTAACTCCCTAGTTTCTCATATTAATCCCAAAAAAGAGACAACATGCAAATTTAAACTAGTTAATTAGTTGGAAAAAATAATGTTATCATAAACCTTGTGTAGAATAGTGTTTGATGGCTTGGAGGGATCCCATCCCTTCATTGTTTCTATGAATTTAATATAGAAACAAAATCTATGGATAAAATGGAGGAGTTCCTCTGAAAGGAACCTTATAAATATATGAAGATATTCTATGGCACCCCCTTGTTTGAAGATTCATGTTAGATAGTATCACAATTATAGTAGTTAGACAAAGACTGTACTAGAGTTGATAGGCTTGCTTTCCATAGTGTTTGGCAAGTGAAGAATCTTCAAAAGTTATGGTGGCACCTAATTTGGCTTGAAATGCCAGATATGGCCACTAACAATATTCTCTCTGCAGTTACAATTGTAACTACTAGCCCTAATTTGGCCCTCGCTTGGCAATTGACCGCTTTTGTTGTCATGTTAATTTATCTAGCATTTGTTATTGTAGGCAAGATGACAATGAGTTCTTGACCCATTTGTGTGTGTCCTGAATGTAATCAAAAGCAGGATTGGCCAGAATTTGAGCCTTGAGCGCAAGATTGACTTCATCAAACTTGGATCTCACATTAATGATGTCATTTTAGCCATGGATTTACAAATTCTTTATTTCATGAACTATCTTGAATATTTACTTAATTCACTTGTTTTTAGCTTTATATTAATCTTAGAAAGAGACAAAATGGATATCTAAACTAGTTCATTAGTTGCCAAAAACAATGTTATCATAATTCCACAAGAAAAATAAAATTTCAAGCCAAATTGTACGACAAGTTTCGAGATAGTTGGTGGTTCACGGGTGGTCGCCCCTTAAAAGAGTAGATTTCTAGGATATTAGAGAATGGATAATTTGGCCATAATAGGGACTCATACCATCTCCAAGTGGCTTGGGTTTTCTTATAAAACCAAAAAAATGTGTGGCCAAATTTTGAGTCACCACAAAAAATCACAAGGAGTTACTGGCACACCCTAGCGTGCAAGTTGTAACTTAATGCTAGGCCATTTTAAATGAGAGACTGAACAAAACAATATTTCTTATGACAAAGTTCTTCCAAGTCACTCATAATCTGCAATAAATTTGAAAGCTTGGATCTAGGCTTCAAGGCTTTGTGAGTCTGACATCAATTAATGAAGTGCATCTAAACTTTGCATGTTTACATTTTTAAAAGAATTGGCAGTAGTTACATTTCTACACTTACATTTGATGTGGGTTTGCCAAGATAACTCTTGAGATTTGTATGTGGGTACAATTGTATTCTTAGGATGAGATAAATAAATAAATTATTAATATGATTAATGCAAAATAAGGTCAAACCACCTCATATATTCATTTAATTAAGGTTAACTATGGGAGGCATGATGGCAGAGCACTCCTCAATCTCTTATTGACCCATTGATGACTGTCATTAATGTATCAAATGTAGGATCAACCATAATTTGAGCCTTAAGCTCAAGATAGAGTTTATCAAACTTGAATCTCATGTTGACACTTTCATTTGAAGCAATGGATTTACAAACGCTTGATTTAATTAATTGTCTTAAATATTTTCTTAACTCCCTAGTTGCTCATATTAATCCTAGAAAAGTGACAACATGCAAATCTAAACTAGTTAATTAGTTGGAAAAAACAATGTTATCATAATCCTTCAGCAGAACAGTGTTTGATGGCTTGGAGGGATCCCCTCCCTTTATTGTTTCTATGAATTTAATATATAAACAAAATTCGTGGATATAATGGAGGTGTTGTAGTGTTTTCTTCTCAAATATGTATGAAAAGAACCCACTTAATATTGTGTATGAAAAACAATATCAACAATATAAATGGATGCTAAACATTGTAGATTTGCAGCAACTGATAAAAAAAAAACCTGCCAAAGTCCGAATCTATGTGACAATCAGAGTTAAACAACAAAAATAAAGAGTAATAACTCCAATCATCCAATGGAAACCAGATATGTAAAGAATAATTTTATTATAGCACCTATGAAGGGAAAAAATAGATGTTACTGGCCCCCCTCTATGGGATGGGTTCTTGGCTATCCTCAAATGTCTTTAGCTTGTGTAGAGTTTATCTCCTCTATAATGTATAAACCCAACAAAAATATGGTGTGCGATAATGAAAATAATCAGAGTTACAACAGCGAGTGCAACAATGAAAATAATCAAAGTGAATAATGAATGGAAAACCCTTCTATTTATAACAAAATATTGAGGTATCCTCGAATAATGAGAAATAATAAAATATTATTGATCCCATTCTTAGAATAACCACTTGGAATATTTTATTATATTGGTTTAGGAGGGAAAAAGTATTGAAACTTTTATTTAGAAATAATAAATAAATAAATGATTTATTTATCATCTTAAGGAATTAGTAAAGGAATAATAAACAAATAAGGATTTATTTAATTATTCCTAAGGGATTTAGTCAAATTTGACAAAGAATAATAATTAATTAGTGATCAATTAATTATTCTTGTAGAAAAATAAGATAATTAATGATTTATCTGTTTAGTTTTCATGATTGGGTCAAATATGACAAGGAATAATTATTCCTAGAAGAAAATCAAATAAATAGTGATTTATTTAATTATTCTTCATGGGTTTAACTATAAATTTCTTAACAAAGGTGGTATATTAAGTAATTTATCACAGTGAAAGCAATTTTACTATGGTAAAATTGGCTTTACATGGTGTACTTCGATCCATCTAGTAAATTAGGGTAGATGATCAATTTTTTGGTGATAACATATTGCCCTCCAACATACAAGTATTAGGGAAAAAATGTATGACCGAAGTACGTTGTAAAGACATAACCACTAGACAACACAGGGGAGAGAGAGAGAGAGAGAGAGAGAGAGAGAGAGAGAGAGAGCAATAAAGTCGAAGTGAAGGAGGGTAGGGAAAGGGGGGCAAGACTAATGCAAGTCTCCTTTTTATGTTGTGGCATCAGACCTCAATGAGGTGGGGGAGGCATACCCATACCCATCGACATAACTTAGTACAAAAATAATGATTCACCCAGAAATATAAAACTAAGAAATGAAGTACATGCTGAATGGTACATGACATGCTGGCATAACAAAGCTAGAAAATAATACAATGTGTCCCATATAAATAATGCAACTGGAAAAACATGAGCCAGGACTAAATACAATAATATTATAGTACATGAAATATAAATCCCCTTCCCTCAAAAAATGGGCAGGAGGGAGCGTAGAACATCCGGAGAAGCCCTTCTGAATAAGGAAGGGATTTGCAGAACTGAATGGATCATCTGAAGGAGATGTGCATGCTATGAACACTGTGATTGGTAGGAACCGAACCCATCAAATCTACACATCTAAGGTTGTAGCATAGTAGGTATGAATTTGGGCATTTGAGGGCCTACCTGAAGGGACCCCCCCTCATGAGGTCTGAAACATCTCACACACACCCAGGAATCACTGGTACAATCTGCTGCATCACTGGACCATTACGTGTATGGATCACAAACATGAAATGACCAATTCAAAGGGAAATAATGAGACCATTTTCTTGATCCAAGGTGTTGAACAATAATGGAAGTTAGAACCGAGATACATTGCCATCTAGGCCTTTCTTCTGGAATAAATGAGCCGATGTCAATGGAATAGGGCCAGTGATGGATGAGGCAATGAGGATCCTCAAATAAAGCATGAGGGAAAATATTAATGTGACTGATGTACTGACACCGGGGATAATGGGGAAAAAGTGGGATTGAGGGATAAATAGATGACTTTCCTTGTCAGAGCATAAAGTGCATGGTTGACCTGACAATGACTGAAACAACTCCAAAGGGGACACGGACAGTATGACTGGAGGCCAAAATGGGCAACATAGGATGAATGGTATGTAAACATGGATGGAATATTGTGACATGATATAATGGGACATGCAATGGTGACTCAACACAAATGCTCTAAACTAGGGTGACTCGATGACACTGCCACACAAATCAGGCCTGGTGGGGACCATCAAAACATGAGTAAACAATGGTTACTCATGACGAAAATCGATGCATGAGACGAAAATTATCCAGAGCAGGAGGACCTCAAAGTACAAGTGTCACTTTATGATGAAATTCAATTTTGAGAGGCGACGAGGTGACCCTTCTTGGAAAAATAACTTCGTGGTGAAGTGTCAAATCATCAAAAACTAAGGAAGACCCATTATAGAGATCGATGAGAGCTTTCCAATGGTGTTGACGGTTCATCAGATTGAGCTATGGTTTGGTCACAACGTGTGACATAAAAACTATGGGTTTTCCTATAAAAGGGTGATTTCCCTCCAATTTGGGAGGAGGAGAAGGCCCTAAATATTGTGGAGAACATAGCGGAAAACCTGACCATCAGAATCGTGATCTACAACTTTCAAGAAAGTGGCCTTACTTGTCTAAAGATGGCCTTAATGCTTATTGGAACGATCTTTCCTGATGAAGAATTAAGGGAAGAGAAAAACGAGAATGAACTATTAGAGGAGGTCTAGAATCATTCTCACCCACGAAGTCAAACATGGGGACTATGTGGACATAGAGTAGAATATTTGAAGATACGATATCAAATGTCTACAATATGCGATGTGCATATGGCTCGCCAAAGAGGCTGGTAGGACAAACTATACAAGGAATGGGAGGATAATTGACCATACATTGAATTGGTGGGATTTAGGCTGAGCTTAATTGAGAAGATGGGGGGGAAAACCATCATGCCCCCAAGTAGGGGATGTTGATCTGGTATGCAAAGGTGGGAATTATTCCCCCCTAGTAGGAGGATTTTGTGGAGTGCCATTGTGTTTTGAGTTCTCGAAAAAGGGATTCAAGCGTCTCAGCCCAACTTGGCATGAGATCCTCCAAAGGAGATGTAGGGGCCTATGTGTCCCCCAATATGCTATGGGCATACTTGACGTATTTAAAGTGGTGGACCCCAAATATTTATTTCATACATAACGTGATTATGCATTTTATATGACAATGATTGTTCACCATTTGTTTGATTATGGTTATCTTTTGTGGTATACATGTGATAAATGCCAATCTAGAATGTTTTTGCAATGGTATATACATAGTGATTTTGGGCTTTAGGCACATGAATGAATCTAATGGTTTCAAATTCACATACCAAAAGCTTAACTCATAGATATTTTATAAATAGGACCTGGTTATGCACATGATACACACCATTCAATTGCATGACAAGTAGCAAGGAATCTAAATGAACATGAAGATAAAGGATGCGATGAGCGAGGGGATTGACTAACAAACCTATCACTGCATCATATTTGGCCTGATTAGTGGTGGAAGATCCAATGCATATGTTGTTTGAAAGGACTAATGTATGCAAATGGGTAGAAATGGCCCAGGCTGCCGAGGCTAGATTCGAGGAGAAGTGACTCGCACCGTCGGCATGACCGATATATAGTGTGGTTGATGGATCCATATAAAAGGTGCAAAAGACAATGGATGAGATGATGAAATATACCTAACTTCATGGCAGAAATAAAGACACGCAAATCATAGGGATGTGCTATGAGCGAAGTTTCTTGAGGTAGAGTGCATTGGGATAATTAGGAACGAAATTACCTTGAAAATCTTCTAGAGAAATGCCCCCTTGCTTAAGTGTAGGGGTAATCAGGGGTAGACATAACTTCCATGATGTCCTCATCAAGCTAGGAGATGGTTGGATGGGAGAAAGAATGACTACATGATGTAGAGAAATTACCTGGTGCATCAACCTGAGAAATAAGATTCACATCTGCATCATCTAGAATGGTAGATGACTAGCTAGTAGATGGAGTATCTACAGATGTTTAGACCTGGGATTCTGTCAAAAGAGGTTCGATAGAAGTGCGCACAGAAACCTTAGAAAGGTTTTTCTGCAAGGAACTCAAGGATGATGACAAGTAAAGGATATTACGTGTGGTGTCCGTCATCTCGACATTGGGGGGTGGCATCACAATGGTAGGACCAGAGTCCCCCTATTCTGGTTGACTAGGGATACCAAAATCCACAGGTAGATGAGTAGATGATCCACTACAAGTGGCCTTGTATTCGCGAAGTGCCATAAGGAAATCGTGAAATACATCGAGATGAGGGCAACAATGGGAATAGTGACCATGATGATCACACAAGGCATAAGGGTGATTTGTGTGCAACGTTCTAAGTTTCTTGGGTGGGACCGAAAACTTAACATGGAATTCCGGGATATTTGACTTAGGGAACGCTTCATGAATGAAAGGTTTAAGTTGAGAAAGTTCAGGACAATTATTGGTGGCATGCCCAATAACTTCACACAAAGTGCATAGATGTGATGGCTTTGGGGATTTAGGGGTTGGAGAAGCTTGGGGAGCCTTGTCCTTAGGTTCTTTCCTTTTAAATTTCCCCCGCTGTCTGGATGCTTTTGCAATAGAAGTTAGTTCATGTTGAGGTTGTGATGGAACTAAAGCAGCAACAACGACCATGGGGACTGGTTGAACTGGGGTCAAAGCGTGATAAGATCTGAGCTAACCAGGTGGATTGTTCGCTGGGGGATCAATGTACCATACTGGGATCCCCAAAGTAATGTTATGAAGGACTAGTGAAGCCATGATAGGGACATAAAAGGTTCTCGAAGGAGATAATAACAAAGGTATATGTCTTGTAGGGAAATGTCCCAGCAGAATAGCTCCTGGATGGTTGAGACCTAGAGGAACAATTCCTGGTGAAAACATAAGAGAGGCACCCACAAACAGAGGAGGTCCTGGGGGGGTGGAGCTAGAGGGCTCGACTAGAATGGAAACAACAGGGTATTGAGGATTTGGCCATTGATTAGGTGTATGAGACTACTTAAGGGTAGCCTGTGACGCTTGTAACATGTAAACACTCATAGAGTTAGGCTCTGAGATGGGAGGCAGAGGACCAGGAAAAGCACACAACAATGAGCAATCTTTATAGACTCTGGGTGAAACACTGGTGAGAGGAGTTGAATACTGCTTATCAGACATCAACTAGATAATGGAATTGGGGGAGGTCGCGAATGTCGCTCGTTGTAAGTCAACTAATCGATGGTAATGATCTTCCCTTCATGGGGGGAGAACATCTTGCAGAACACCATAGATGCGATGGATGACATGGCATATGTGTAACTACGTCCTACGAGAATGTTGTAATCCAAAGGGGCATTAATGACTTCAATGTCAACATGGACAGTCTTGCCCATAAGGGTCACTGGACAGTTGCAGTACATGCCAAGGGGCTGGAAGGAGTGTCTGTCCCAAGCACGCAAAGTGATGGTGGAGGGGGACAACTCAGGTGACTTAAGTTGTTTCCAAACAATAGCGAGCATCACATAGGTGGATGCACCTTCATCAATAATGCATCGGGAGATGATGGCATTACAGACTCTAACTGGTATCTGGAAAGAAACAGATGAACACAATGTGGGATGCTCTTACGTATCAATTGGGAAGACAATCAAATGATCGTCAAAAGGATCTACTACACTCAAGGTAGTTAGTAGAGTTTGTTTTTGACATGGGCACAACTGGAGGACTTCCAGTGTCGACATGGCAATAGGTGATTGCGCCAAGTTGTCTACTATACTGTATGTATGGGAAACTCTGTTAGAAGCTGCATTATGGTGTAATGGTCCCTTTGGTATCTTAGGAATGGCCTCAACATTAGGTTGAGGGATCTGTAAATTACCATTTAATGTTGTAAGAGGCTCAACAAATACTTTGGTTTTGGACTCGATGGCAGATGAAGTTGAGGGCTTGTCATATTGACGAGACCGAGTTTACAAGTTGATATAGGAGGGGTTAACCTCATCAAAGTTCATCATAAGGATCTGGTAGTCACCAGAACCATAAGGTTATGGTCGATGGGCTGCTTGACCTCACTGATGTTGAGCAGCAACAAATCCTTTCTGAGGGAAAGGATTTGTGAGCACTGCTGGTTGAGATGACAAATGATTCTGAGGCAGTTGTTCACCTCTAGAAGCTGCTTGAGCTTCCCACATTTTGCGCATCTGGGGAAAGAGAGGACACTCATGTGTATAATGTCCATGTACACCACAACATGCATAATGCTTATTCATACAAATAGCCTTGTTCTGCTTGGGCTGGCTGCCCTATTGCTGATTGTTGGTGCTAGGTTGGTTCCCCTGGAGTTCAATAGGTTAATTACCTCGATTACCCTGGTTACCTTGGTTAACCTTCCTCTTATTCTTTTTCTTTGAATTTTTGGGATTGGTCACACTCTACTGCGCAAACACCTGACCCTGAGGGGACGGTGGCTGCTTGGGCTGAGGATGCATGGGAGGTTGTGGCACTAATTCTTAAGGGGCTGAAGCACTAATATGTGCATAAGGAGGAGCAATGGTTTGGTAGACAAGTTGGGGTCCTGAAAATATGTTGCTAGTAGGAGGGGCATGAGTGTTGGAGGAACTGGTGCCCCCCCCATGTAGATAGCCATAACTTTGTTGAGTATATGGTGAAGAGTGTGAAAGGTATCCAACGATACCATCAATTGCGTGAGATGCCCCCAGTGCATTGGCACTTCTAGGACAAGGGAGGTCTAGAATGATGGTATAAACAAAACCAGATTATGCATAAATCAGGTCATATCTCAGGGTGGTTTGGAGAGCTTCTTCCTCATTATGAGGAAAATGGGACATGCCATCTTTTCCAATGGGAGATGAAAGCATCCTAAGAAACCAATCTAGATAGACACAGTGTTCGAAAGAGGGGGCATGCCATGTGCTCCTCCTTCGACGCCACTCTTGAACATGGTCAGAAAGGCGAGTGGTGGAGGACTGATGAAATGTGGTCAATAACTCTGTACTTGTTTTGTATCAGATAGGTCACTAAAAATATGAAAGGAATGCTTTAACAAGCGTTGTGAAAACAGAATGAGATGTAGAGGGCTGGTCTGCATACCATTTTCCAATGTCTCAAGTGAGCATGCATTGGAATAGTCAAAGACGAATGGAGTCATTGGTTATGGAGTTGGACGAACACCACATGTGGAAGGATTGGACATGGTTGGTAGGATCCTCTCCAGAGTTACCCTCAAACTTTGGAATGTCTGATGGAAGCTTAATCAACATAGACAGCCAACTAGAATCATGGTGTATGGGGTCATTTATCAACTGGTTAAAATCCAGTAGACTTAACTCAACCATAAAAGGGAGCATGGGGGTTGTTGGAACGGTTCCTGAGACTATTCCGCTTGATGTGACCACTGGTATAGAACCAGAGACAACACCAGGTTGGGTTCTTGCACTAGCTATGGTTCCAGACATGTTGGCGATATGCAGTGAAGGAGGCTCAGAATCAGATGAGGAATCAGATGAACCAGGGGAAGAGTCGGTGTGGCGACACAAAGGGCAATGAACTCAAATTCAATGGGGAGTGGTAATATGCCCAAGTGAAAACTAGGGGTGAAGGCCTAATAGTCTCCGTGACAAATGCCTTGGTGGCACAATGGTGGTAGGACACACGTGACACAGAAATGGTGAAAGGAGATCAACAATATGCCTTTGTCTCAATGAGGGGAGATAAATTTATTATGTTAATTCTTGGCTTGGCATTGTAAATCAAGCGCCTTTCGCTTAATGTGTGCTTGTGTGTGCAAGTGTATTAATTGATTAAACCCATATCGTGTTTGTAAAAAGAGAAAAAAACTTGTTGAAAATAAACTGAAATTAATAACAGAAAATGAACAGCAAAACAATCAACTAAACCCCACCCCAATTAGGTTTTGCAAACACTACACTAGTTGGTGGCTAAACCGATGGAAAATACACTGAAATGGTTAAGATATCTAAATGTCGGTGTGACTGGGATTAGGTGACACTAAGCTGCTAGAAAGTGGTGCAGCAACAAAAAAAAAACAGAGAGGAAGATCACTACAAAAAGATAGGGAGATGGGTGAAACACCTAGGGAAATTGATGGGACCCTAAGGAAAATGACCAAACAAGGTTAACTATGAAACTATGGATGGTAAAAACCTATCTTAACAGATCTAAAAATGAACAGTACAGATCTGGAAAATGTGGCTGAAAACACTGCAGAAACTTAGACTACTCACTCAGCTAAACTCCTCCTAGAAAGGTGGAAGCATACTAGAAACCCTAGGGGAGGCTAAATTAGATTCGAAAAGTAAATCACAATGGATCAAGGCCTAAGTGAGATGAGACAGAGGTTAGAAAACCCAACCAATAACTCTCTGCAAAACCTAGAAACAAATCTGAGAAAAAATATAAAACCCAGAAATCGCAAGTACTCACCTGTTTCTTTGTAGGGATCACACTTTGTGGGCTAATAAGTGCCTTTTGGCCTCCATATCACACTTTTTGGGCCAAAAAAGTGTGATTTCTTCTTCGTGCATCCCAGTCGATAAATCTCAGAAAAAATGTGTTGCCTTTATCGTAGTTGGTTCCTGTGACCTGCAGAAATGACCAGAAAGCTTGCAGAAGTCAGAAATTTAACATATCTAAGGTATAAAAACTAGGAAACATTAAGAGAATTGCAAAAATAAGAAACCCTAAGCTAAAAACTAAAGGCCACCTAGGTTTTTGGATCTGAAGTATAAAACCCAATAGAGTCGCCAATTTTGTTGTAGTGTTTTCTTCTCAAAGATGTACGAAAAGAACCCACTTAAGATTGTGGATGACAAGCAATTTCAACAATATAATTGGCTACTAAACATTGTAGATCTACAACAACTGATAGAAACAAAACCTGCTAAATTCTGGATCTATGCCACAATCATAGTTAAACAGCAAAATGAAAGAGTAATAACCCCAATCATCCAATGGAAACCAGATATGTAAAGAATAATTTTATTATAACACCTTTGAAGGGAACAAATAGATGCTACCAATCCCCCTCTATGGGATGGGTTCTTGGCTATCCTAAAACGTCTTCAGCTTTTGTAGAGTCTCTCTCCTCTATAATGTATAAACCCAACAAAAATATGGTGTGCGATAATGAAAATAATTAGAGTTACAACAGTGAGTGGAACAATGAAAATAATCAAAAGTGAATAATGAATGGAAAACCCTTCTATTTATAGCAAAATATTGAGTTATCCTCGAATAATGAGCAATAATAAAATATTATTAATCCCATTCTTGGAATAACCACTTGGAATATTTTATTATATTTCGTTAGGGGGAAAAAGTATTTAAACTTTTATTTAGAAATAATAAATAAATAAATGATTTATTTATCATCTCAAGTAATTAGTTAAGGAATAATAAACACATAAGGATTTATTTAATTATTCCTAAGGGATTTAGTAAAATTTAGCAAAGAATAATAATTAATTAGTGATTAATTAATTATTCTTAGAGAAAAAGTAGATAAATAATGATCTATCTGTTTATTTTTCATGATTGGGTCAAATTTGACAAGGAATAATAATAAAACAATGGTTTAATTAATTATTCCTAGAAGAAAATCAAA
>APFE031629376.1:3224-28525 GCA_000404065.3 Pinus taeda
TCAACGTAGAGGAGGTTATGTATTATGCATGTATTCCGCAATTAGTGTATAATCGGGATAATCTCTGTGAATAAGTGTCATATTATTCAAAATTTCTACAATAATTTATAAATTTCCATCTTTTTTACTTTTGAAACATTTATGTTATTTTATGAAGAAATTTTCATGTGATTAATTCCCTATTTATCATTAAATTAATAAAATGAATAATCAATTAGAAGAATTAATTTAATTTGTTGTATTTCAAGGAATGTTCACATGGTATCATATCATATTTGATAGATGGGAAGCTCAGAGGTGGAGAAAGGAAAATCCATTGTTCAAAGAGAGTATCAAGAAGAATTTTCTAGGGTTGTGTAGTGCCTAGATAGGAAGTATGAATTATTGGGCAAGGGTTTAATTTTCTAGTTACAGTTGTAGGAAATTTTGATTTGTCTAGAATAGTGATTCCATGAGCTAGAGGGAGCAGAAGCTCAGTATTTTTGCTGAGTAGATTTCTTATCTGGGCACAGAAGAGTTTTATAGAATTTTGATAGAGCAAAATCAGCATCGTGTGGAAGATAAAGTGCACATATAGACGGGGATTTCTCTAAGAGGATTTCTAGTTCAAAAATCCAATATTTCCAGTTGCAGCAGGCAATAACAGTAGGCAGATTTTTCTCACTCCAGGAAGGAGTGCAAAGAGCAGTGCTAGTAGTCGAGAAGGAGAAAGAGGATATTTATATTACAGGTTTATTTTTTGCAGGAATGGCCACAATCAGGCTCAAATATCAATACAAATTGGACAATTCCTCCAACTATGTCATTTGGAAGGCCAGAATGTCCTTTCTCCTTGATGATCATGGTCTAAAATCTTATGCATCCAAATTTGTGGTAGAATCCACTAATCAACAAAAAATATCAAACTTCAAAAAGCATATGGCGAAGTTGAAGTGGATGATACCGGATGGAGTCCAGGACCATATAGTCTCACATATATCTGGCAAGAACACTGCTAAAGAGATGTGGGATGCTCTCGCAAGGTTATATCAGAATCCTTCCAAGTAACGGAAGATGTTTTTGAATGAGAAAATGTGGAATATCAGGATTCATAAGGGTGAAGGCATACATCCCTTTCTCACCAGAGTTCAGGATACTAAGGATTAGCTTGCAGTTGTAGGAGAAGTGCCTCAATATACAAAGTTTGTGTGTTTGGCCCTAAACAGTGTCTCAAAGGAATGGGAAATCTTCGTCCAAGGTATTTTGGGACAAGATACATTACCAAGGTTGGATAGGATGTGGTCAAACTTGCAACAGGAAGAGATGAGGCGAACCTTAGTGAAGGTATCCATCATCAGCAGTAGTAATAAGGGATCGAAAGGTGTGAAGAAGGAGGACAATGTGGCCCTTGCATCAAAAGTAAAATCAAAAGGTCCCAGTCAGGGACAAGGCTCGTAGGGGTAGAAGAGGAAAAATAAGTATTTATATAAGATCAAGTGACTCAGGTGTGGCGAGTTTGGCCACAATAGTATTCAGTGTCCTCAAAAGAGGAAGGACAAGCAGGAGAAGCAAGACTAGGTGGCAGCATTCGCAGAGAGAGATAAATTGTCCTCTAGGTTGGAGGAAGACTTCCCCATGTTTGTAGTTATACCTCCAGGAGTGAGGTGGGACAAGATGGAGCTATAGTCCCAAAGCAGCACAAAAATTTGGGTAGGGTCCCTTAAGGAATGAATTGGATGGTGTTTCCTCAAGGATCATTACCTTTTCTACATGGGTCCACAGGATTCAGTAGCAGGAGAATCAGTGTTAGTTGATGCAGTCAACTTCGGTGTGATAGTTGTAGACTAGTTATAGTCAAATATTGAGGAGCGCAGAACAATGTTGATAGTAGAGTGAGGAGTTCAATGCATAGTCAGCAACATCATAGATTTCTTAGTGGATATTGTAGAGGTTAGTAGTATTTAGATGCACAGGTGACAATTGCAGCATAGAGACAAATGATTTGATATTTCAAAATGCTTCCTAGTTGCAGTAGTTGCAGTAGATGCAACAGCTTGAGAGGGAGTTGTAGTGCAGATGCAAAGTTTCTAGTTGTGCAATGTAGTGTCATTAGAAGCACATATGCAACAATTTGCTTCAGCTACAGTCAATGGTAGATGAATTAGAGTTAGTGTAGTAGTTGGTGGACAGTGGCATGAACCTACATTTTTCATACATCAGTAACGTGGTTGGAGGATGTTATAGAGACAGGGTGTGGTGACAGTTGTATAGCACTAGTTGGAGAGAACACCTTCATCACTAAGAGGGAGGGTTATTTTTTGTAGAATCATATGGTTTTCTAGTCTCAAGAGTTTTTGGAGATGCTAAAACACATGACTTCTCCAAAACCCATAAATCATTCTGGAAATTCCACCTAGAGATGGCTCAATTAAATTAATTGACCATATTTAAAAATTTCCTAAGTCTAACTTAGGAAAAATAGTTAATTAATAGTAATTAATTGACAAAGGTGAGAATTCTCTAGAAACTCACATGGATTAACTTGGAGATGATCTCAGCCATTGAGTAAGTTTTAATCTTGGTTGGTGGGGTCCCAACTAGAGATTATAAGAAAAGGTTGATGGATAGATGGAGAACACACCAGTGCATATACTTAGTGACTTGGGTAGTTCGATCTTCTAGTGCATGTGATTCAATAAGAGAAATCGAGTCAAAGATCGAGTAGTAGATCATAGAGGGGTAGAGTAGAAGTATTCCAAAGGAGTTTTTAGTTCTGAAGAATTAGAAAGAGGATGTCAAAATTATTCCCCAAGAGGTTGCGTAGAGCCTCAAGAGAGGCAGTTCAATTTAGTTGAAGGGAAGCTCATTTTCAGTTCCAAAGACCGTGAAGATCTTCCAGCGTGTTGGAGAAACATTTCCTAGTCCACAAGAGGAAAGACGATTTGATTGGAAGCAGTTCCACATTGAGCATGAGAGGATCTATGTAGAGGTGACGCATGGCCTGCGTAGAGCGTTTAGACAGCTAGCTTTTTAGAGGAAGTTAGGTGTTGGGATTGCTTGGAGAGAGGGTAAAATCCCTCAATATATTTTTGCTAGTATTTCTCTTGGATAGAATTGCCAGTTTGGCAACATTTTATTGTACTTAAAAATTATGTTGTTTCATAATAATAAAAACTTTCATTGTTGCACCGGTTTAACCACATTGGTTTTTTCCGGGGACAACTATCCAAAAATAATGGTGTCATAATTATTTTTTTGTGTTCTACCATTTCTTAGTTTCAAACATTTTTACTTCTATATCATTTATTTTATTTTGTGAAGAAATTTCAATGTGATTAATTCAATATTAATTAGTAAAATAATAAATTGAAAAATCAGTTAGGAGAATTAATTTCAGTTATTTCCTTTCAAGGATTGTTCGCAATCAAGAGGTACTGACTTTTTTTGTATATGAAAAGATGTAGTGAGACTCCCTAACCACTTTACAGTAGATGTGAACTAATTCCTCTTGGAATATCCACTTCCATCCCATTTTTTGGGAATGCCTGCTTCACATAGACAATATCCAAGAGGTATCAGTCCATGAAGAACCAAAACTTTCTAAAAACCTTTTAAATTTTTGAGCTTGGGTCATTTGGAAAAGCATTGTCCCTCTAGAGAAGTTGGTACACCTTCAACCATGCATATGTTGTATATTTGTCAATGAAGCATGGAGTGTCCCTAAACTCAAGACCAAGTGAACAAGTGGTTGGCTCTTCATGTGAGGCCTCAACCACAAGGGATTTGTAGGCTCTTTTCCTTGACCCGTGCATAGTTCCCTACCTAACCCATTAAAAACACAAGGCCCATTATACAGATTAGCCTACAAATATCACATCCAAAGAACCCTAAGGATTGGATCTAAGGTTAACTATGTTTATCTACTAGCTTATATCCCCCCCCCCCCCCCCCCCCACATTTTCTTTTAACCAGCTAGAGGCTCTAGGTTTCTGTGAGAATGAAAAAGAGCAAGCTTGGAAGGAGTGACCCATTGCTTGACAATGAATAACATTATAGCTCATGAAATCACAATCTTGACTAGGATGAATCCATATCTTTCCATCAAGATGTTTCTCTATGCTACAAAGGGTGATTCTAGGGTTTTTATGAGATAAATTCATGTGTTTTTTCACCCAATGTTGGTTATTGGAACTAAGACCAAATTTTAAATGAAAAATCTAGACGAGGGAATGAAGAGACTACTTGGGACTAAAAAACCCTAGGTGATTTGGTGATCTACGGAAGATAATATAAGGTTTTCTTGGGCACAGTGGTAAAACACATGAGATTTAGGAGACTTTAGGGTTTTAATAGCTTGGGAAAATTGACAAAGGGATAAAGAACAAGCTTATGGATTATAGGGTGAAACCTTGGGGTTCAATCGAGGAAAAAAACTAGGTGAGATTTGAACACTAGAGATTGTGGGGCTCTTTTCCTCATGATGAGAGAATTTTTTAGGTGCCATAGTGAGCTATATGAGGCCATTCCAACATATGGGGAAGTTGAGAAGGTTGGGATTTAAAGGAAAATAAGGTATCACTGCCATATGCTTGGGAAAAACAATAAAATTGCCTATTCAATGGAGAAAATGACTGAGGGAGAATTTATAAGTGAGAAAGATAAAACATAGGAAAAACCATTCACAAAATAAATAAATAAGACAAAATATGAAGTTAAGTGGGCTTAATTTAATTGATACCTTAGCTAAATTGGGTGATACATGTCGCTAACTAGAAGTGAGGAAGTTATTTTCCCAGTGGATGCTCTTAATTCTCACAAGAGGAAGAGAGACTACGCATTGTGAATCATACATGTGATACAAGTCCTTTTATTAAAAAAAAATCTTGAGTTGGGTGTGAAAAGGTGACTAATAATTTCTCTTTAATGTTTAATTTCATTGTCACTTAAGTTGGTGATATAGTTGAGAGAAGTTTAGCTCTAGAGTGATATGGCTAAGAGAGACGTAAGATAAGGGTGTTATTGCTAGGATAAGCACAAGCGGAGTGATATAGTTTTGATATTATCACTTACAGAGTGATATAGGATTGTTTTAAGGAATTTTTCAATGTAATCTTGTTAATTCAAGTCACTTGTGCTTGTTGTGTCAATCGACTAATGATCACTAGAGCAATACAAGGCTAAGATGACCTTCATCACAGTGTTGTAGCATTGAGATGAGCATCATCAAAGTGATATGGTGTTGATATGATCATTAGTGGAGTGATATAGTGCTATAAAGGTCATCATCTAGATGATATAGCATTGAGGGAAGGAATTTTAAGAAGTCAACAAGCTAAGTTGAGTCCCTTTGAAGAGTTGTATCACTGGAAAAGTCATAATTTGAGTGATAGAGAGCTTGAAAAATAAATTTTGAGAGATAAAAGGTTGAATTAAGTTATTTCTTGAGTGTTGTGTCATTGTGCTAATGAGGATCATGATATTCTTGCCATACTGCTCATCATGAGGGTGATATATGGATGAAAAAGCAAGTTTGAAAAACAAAAACTCGAGTTAAATCTTCTTCATTAAGTGTCATCTCATTATATTGAGAAATTGTTGGAGTACTATATCACTGAGATGACTAAGTTATCAGCCCTATGTCACTAAACTAATCAAGATTTGACCCATGTATCACTAGGCCAAGAAATATCTGACCCCTATATCATTAGGTTGGCCAAGTTCCCAGAATATTGCTTAGACTTTATCTTAACGGGTGCTAAGGAAAATGGAAGGGTGATTTTAGAGTAGGGAAGGTCAATCATTCGTAGAAGGTATAAGATTCTACTTTTTAGTAGGTTGAACCCTCAATTTTCTCTAATCAGCTGTGACACTTAAAGAAAATTGGGGGAATTATCGTAATTGATAAACAATTAGTGATAAGTGTGCTTGTGAGGTGTATTTATCTCACCACTAGGGTACCACTACTTAGAATTATGGAATGTTGAGCTACATAACCTTCCCTTTCCCAATTTTGGTCACTCCTATTGGAGGACCAAAAGGGTATAACTTATAACACATGCCTACCTCTTCATCTTGGACTTTGATGCTATAGAGATAGTGATATTATAAGAGATAGAGAGATTAACCATTTATTATGAGTTTATAGTGTTGCTCCACTACTCTCGACTGTCCATAGCCCTGACAGAGACATCCCAGGCCAAGCTTCACTACTAGCAAGTTTGACTCGGGGAATATACCTTTTTGTTCTAGATGTTTAGGAAGACTTTCTCAAGACTTTACCTTTATGTGTATTCACATTTATTACTTTCTTATTTGACTCAAGTAGGCTATAAAGTGAATGAGGGATGATGTTCTTGTTCATGCAAGTTTCATATGCTTGAAAGTTTACTCGCAATAGATATGTCTCCTTAATATTAATGTTTAGGATTTGTCCTTTAAATCAAAAGGAGGCATAGGTTTAGATTGTACATAATGTTTTGAGACCTGTTAAGCCCTAAATAAGCCCCGTGTTAACCCTAAAACCCATTATTAATCCCTATATGTTGAGAGATTACATTTCTATTTTTTATATTTTATGTAAGCTAGAACTTCTCATGGTCGCATTTTATTATAATTGTACCCTTAGAATCATCAAATATTGTCTTCTACATTGTATTTATTGTAAAGGATATTTCCCCCTCAAAAAATACTATAAATATTGGTTTCTTATCATTTTTATGGTTCAAGGTCTATAACATTTGATATCAAATCTCATGATCTGAGAGTTTTGATTATTCAAACAAGCCATTGTGGAATTTTCGTTATAACATTTTTTCTAGGATGTTTCAGATGGTGAAACATGGAGAATATTAAGGATAAATCTCAAGTAATATATTATTCAAATTTCATATATTGATTCACTATATTTTTGGAGATATGAACCATCGAAGTTAGGGTTCCTAAATGCTCCTAAAACTAGTCTCAAATAGGTCACTTCAAAATTTTCACTATAAAAAAAAAATGGGAGATTTTAGACCATGAAACATTTTACATTGAGGTGAAATATTTGTGAACATATTTTTCAAATTTTAGATCTTGATTCTCTATAATTTCATATTTATGCACTAAGTAATTATGAATTCTTGAATTTTTTTGAAATCAGTTTCAAATGGGTTAGTTTGGAATTTTTGTAATAAAACATTTTATAGAAGGTTTCTGTTGATGGTACTAGACCCGCCAACACATCAAGGAATATCCCCAGTAAGAAGTCCCAACTAGACCTTAGATCGTTTGGAGTAGGAGTCCCAACAATGGGTAGTAAAGTTATGCCTTGATTGCGATAGTGTGCAGAGGTAAGCAAGATATATTTTTTGGAAGCATGGTGTGACCTTGCAGCAAGTCAAGAGAGATGCATGGGGAGGTTCTAACACAAGAAGGGAAAATAAGTATATCCCTTAAAAGCCTGTAATAGTATGCAGACTAAAAGGAACACATGAGTTTAATGACACCACAAACTACAAAGAGAATAGTTGACAATCCAAAGTGATGAATTAAACCAATAAAACACTTAAATAAGATTCATACAATCACGCACGAAATAGTCCCTACATCGGTGTGTAAGTAAAACTTCATACATTGCTAAAATAACCAGAATAGTCAAACTACAGTAACAACATATGCATGAAACATGATGTCTTTGTTATATTATATAAAGTGAAAGTTCCATCCATACATATAACCATGACAGCCACTAGCCCCAGAAGTGGAATGTTACAGTCAAACCTCCTGCTCCTCCAAAGATATGTGCTCTCTCTGCACTGTGGAGAAGCCAAGGCTTGTCACAATACTCTCTAAGCAATGCCTAGCAAATGCTTGGCTCCCAAAAGGCTGCTCTATGAGTTATGAGGTTCTATTTATAACAAAGGGTAGGGTGACCCTTGACATTCCCCTTTGTGACTCTTGGACTACCCTCATGACTCTTCAACTTCATTACATAACTCTTTACATTACATATGACAGTTTTCATTCCACTAATGACACTTGGAATTTTCACTTTACATCATGTTCACAAAAATGATACATTTTCCACATATACCCATGTAGGACCAAATTGGCTTGAGTCAGCCATATAAGACAACACTAAGACTTAGATGGTTGTGGAAAGACCATTTCATCAACCTCCTCTCTGTGATCCTCAATGACGAACTAATGCCATGCCTAATAGTGCATAATGGTGTCCGCGTACTCTTTGATGATGTCTTTTTGGAAACGAACTCTTTCCTCCATTGTTTTCAAGTATATTGATTTGGAACCTCTGTCCAACTCATCATGTAACATGCGCATCTTAGTCTTGAGCAAAGTCAGACCAACGATGTACATCTACATGTTATCTATGATTACTTGCAAATTTGCACTAGTGGCTGTGAACATCAACTGATCAAAGTACACATAGAGCTCTAGTCTGACTTGGTTCTTCTCTTTGGCCTCAGCGAGTGTAACAATTGACGAGGTGTCTTACTTTCTCACCAAAACATCCAAACTCCTGTACAACCCTGCATATGAAGCCTCCATACTAGTGATGAGCAGCGGGCAAGGAAAAATTTAAGGATGGAAATTTATCTTAAAGTTTAGAAGCCTTGGTGAATTTCACTAGTCTATAATATGAAAACTATAAAATGTTTATTGACATATTTGTAAAAATATTCAAATTTATAATGATTTTATATATAGTCTCTATATAATTTGGGCAATTTTTAAGTTAAAATAATTTTATATTGTAAAAAATGGGCTAATTATTTTTAGAAAAAAATGGAAATTGGTGAATCCGTATTTTGGAAAAACCATGGAAAATTTGCCCACCTGCTAATATTAGCCCCTAAAATTTTCTATGGTGGTGGGAGTTCCTCATAGCTTCAGATCTGACTACGGATGTGTGCTTTGTCCAACTCTACCTGCAACTTCATCACCTTGTGCAAGTGAAGCAGGGCTCCCTTGTACCTCATTGTCCATGTTTGTAAATGATCAACTATGTAATGTATATCTGCAAGCATTTGTGTTATCTTGGTGCAGCACTTCTGATGACCATGTAGATGGAAAATTGCCTTGTTCATGGTGACAAACCTATCATATAGTCTCTGCATGATTGTCTCAAGAGTCGATACTTCAGAAAGTATGTCCATCTTCATCTCTGCTCTAGTGGATCCTGTTTATTGTTCTTATTTCTACATGGAACTCCTTAGCCATGTGCTAGTTTTATGCTATCAAGAAATTAAGACTCGAGATCGTGGCTTTAGCATAGGCCTTGGTAGTGTTGGCCAAGTTGGCTAGATGTCTCTGTACATCTGACACAATCACCTGTTCTTCAAAGTGCGCAGGTGTTGCATGCTCATCTGGGGTGCGCACTCTACGTGCTTGTACAAATCTGTGTTGTGACTCATCAAAGGCTATGTTGTAACATATGTTCCTAAATGGTCCTCAAGGAGAATGGTATCCCCTTGTTCACTCGGGGATTTATCTTCTGTTGGAGCTGATGAAGCTTGTGGAGTGACCTCGATTTATTTTGGCATGAGGTCGATATTATGATCTCGTTTCGGCTGATCCATCTCCACGTCCATCTATTCTACTATTTGTTCCTCATGTAGAGTAAGTTCATGTTCCTCATCTGCTGCTAGTCTAGAGTCTTCAACCTATATCGGTGCAGTTTGTGTTGTATATGCGCCTTGCACTTCCTCCTATTCATGTTCCTGTTCCTATTCATATTCCTAATCTTGTTCCTGTTCCTATTCCTGTTTCCTTCTCTCTTTCGCGTAACTCTTGTTCTTATTTGAGCTTCTACTAGACTTCCTGCAACATCCTCTCTACATCTTCCAGCCTTTGCATCTCTCTCTTTCTTTTCGCTATCCTCATGTCATGTTTTCACCTCTTCACATCTATCTCCAAAGCTACCTTTTCCACAAGTGGGTCTTCCTTAAAACTGTAGCTTTGCTCCATCTCTGCGCTTTTGACGATCTTCCTCTTGCCTTTCTCTTACATAGGTTTGCTGCTTGTTGTTATTATTGTTTCTTCTCCCTGTGGTTCTACTGCCTAGAATGCTTCTAGCCACTCCACTGTAATGTTGACCGGTTCATTGAGCCTATAGGAGTTATAACAATATCTCCATGGGTCTTCCTCTGGACAATGACACGCCCCATGGATCCAAGGATAGTACACTCTCGTATAGTGGTCCCTGCATAAACCATGTGGGTTGTACGGGTTGAAACTCCTAGTGTTGAACTTAAAGTTCTTGAAGTCTACCACCTCGGCATCTGCTTCTTTCAAACTCTCGATCGTGTACAACCCAATTCGCACAGGAAGTGTAGTCCATGGTGCTTTCTTCTTCTTGTGCAATCTAGATGATAACCATGTCGAGATGTGGTATGTAGCCTCTTGCATGACCAACTTGTCTGTGGCAAACCTCGATAACGCATGTGGATTTTTCTCCGCATTGTACATTTTGATGAAGGTGCACTCGGGTGAGGCGTACCAATCTGCAATGTTTAGCAACGCCTCCATTCTTACTTGGGACATGCAGGGTCGATCTTGTTCAAATATCATCATGTATAGAGGGGTGATTAAATGGTCATATATTCTAGCCATAACTCCTTGATAGTTACAATATGAGAGAAACTTGCAATATATGTTCACAACACTCTCTAAAGGTGTCCATGCCCAACCCACGCTAAGAAATTTTTTATAGGCACAGATTGCATCAAGCAAGTAGGCAGAAATGAAGAATCTTGCTTGTTGATCCTTGGGCAGACTCTGAGCATTAGATAGATGCACTTTCAACTAGAGAGCCAACACGTCGAACCAGTTGAACAATTTTCCTTCACTTGCCAGCTAATCCAATATAGAAACCCATCTCTGTGGGAAGGTCTCTATACTCCCGTGGCCATAAAAGTAGCATGAGAAGATGAAAAAGAACTAGTATGCCTTCCTGAGTGTCTTTGTCCTATATATTTGGTTGGGTGTCATCCTAAACTTTGTTGGCTCCTTTACCCAATGCTTCAAGATGTCTCTTGTGTTCATGCTACCATTCAGAGTTTAGAATGGTGCATCCATCTTGCTCACTGGTAATGGAAAATGATATATCTCTTGATAATCCTCCATCCTAAAGGAACCAAGCCTTGATCCATAGACAATTCTCAGTATCATTGTCTCAGGATCAGTGTGTGAGGCAATCTGGTGGATCACCTCTGCGCAAGGGAACATGGAAACCTGCATGCAACCTTGTACAATCCTGACTTATGGATGTTCACGTAGACCTACCGATCCTTAAGATTCTCTTTGAAACTACATGAGAAAGTAGCATTGATGTCTTTCCATGTGATCTTGATGTCTTTCTTGGTGAACAGGTGTGTGTCTATGTACACAGGCAAGCTCATAAACCCATGTTCAAACACGTCTCCAATACTGATTTTAACTGTCTTTTGATCCATCTCTCTTGGAGGCCATGATACGTGTACAGCTGAGAAGCTTCTCAAGAACTTGTGGTACCTAGAGACAGAGAAGACACCCATGGTGAGACAGTGTTAGCTAAAAACATCAAATAACTTCGAGAAACATTCAGGCTACAAATTGGTGACTGGTGAGCAAGATTGCACAGCATTGACTTCGGGAAGCTGAGGGACTATCAATTGGAACTATGCATTGTGCAGTCCCACCTGCCAATGAGGCTAATTGCTAGATGGATATATGCAATGCACAGTCCAGTGAGGTTGACTACTAACTAAAATTTTGCAATGTGCAGAACAGTCAAGCCAAGTTGCTAGATAGAACTGCTCATTGCGCAGTTCCAGTAGGAAGGACTAGGCACTGCCTCCCAGCATTGTGCAGAGCATAGTTTGGAGATGGTGTGGGAAACCTTTGTGAAATTCCTCGAGGCAAGGCAAAGCCTTGACTGTGAGGAATGCCCAGAGCATGCTGGGAGAGACAAGATCTAGGCCAATTAAGCCTAGATCTACCCAATGGAAACCTGAAAATATGAAGGAGTAAATGTATGAAGTTGGTGTAGATCTGAATGAAATAGACATGCATACAATTCAAGAAAGTGTAGAAAGTAGTCAAATGGAAAAACCAAGAAGCTTAAGAAGCGAGTCGTCGAAACAGTGACTGTGAGTGTAGAAATGGTGTTATGCATGCGACACTAAGGAAAGGTAATGCAAAACCTAAAACATCACTTCTACAAGTTAAAATACATTGAAATGTTAGCGGTTGTTCAATAAAACCAAGGAAACAACACTCATACAAGCTGAAAACTAAAAAGCAACAAAAAAAGTGACAAAAGGCATGAAAAGCAAAACTTACCCGGAAAAGTTGTGCTGACTGTGTCGAAGGTTCCTAGATGCCTCAAGAATTCTAGATCTCCAAGATTGAATGTGAAGAATGAGCTTCGAGGCATCATTTAAATAGATTTGGTGAAATTAGGGTTTAAGATGTGCATTCCAGAAATCTAGGAAAAAATGACACTTAGCGGAGAGTTTCTAAAAATAGTTTTGCATGTAACTCCTGCTGCTAAAAATAGATCCCTAAAATCTAGGAATGGTTTTTCACTTTCAGATTTTTTTCTTTTTCAGAAAAATTTGCCCATCATGCAAAGAAGGATTGTGCAATTCTGGAGGGAATCAGGAAACCTACCAGCACATGCAACGAATAGCAACTGGGGAAAATTTTTCCATTGTTTATAGGCTGAGTGGCCCTGGATGGTTGGCCAGCTCTTCGTAATTTTCCAAAGTAGTGATGTTGGGTTACTCTGTACATTTCTAGAGAGCAGTGCAGTTGGCTAGTTTTATGCAATTCCAGAGAATAGTGTAGCTAGTTTGGGCTGCTTTATGCATTTCTGGAGAGCAGTGTAGCTAGGATAGTTCTGCGCATTTATGGATGGCAGTGTAGTTGGATGGAACTACGCATTTCTAGAGAGTAGTGTCGTCTGGCTTTCTCTGCGCAATTTCTAGAGAAAGGTTGGTTGGTCTGCTCTGTACAATTTTTGAGTGCAGGGAAGTTGTTGGGCTGCTTTGTGCAATTCCTGAGGGGAAGATAAGTTGCCTTCCAGGTTTGTGCAGTTTTTCCCGATAGGGGATTGACCAGATGTGAGCCAATTGTTGAGTGTGCTTCTGGTTGACCGAGGGAAAAGTGAGTTGAACACAAGTTGTTAAATGACAGAATGAAAACAAATAAACATAAGTACCTAATGAGTGCAGGATAGTTGCGATGATTTTGAGGAGGGAAGCTCCAAAATGAAGCGAAGGCAAAATTTTGGAGGGTAGTTATAGCCACTACAACATTGGTGACACACTGGTAGAACTCTAGCTCTCTGTATGGACCGTGTTCGTGAAAAGTGAGTCTAACCCTCCAGAAGTATTGTTTGATTCTTCTATTTCCATGGCTTCAACACTAAGCTTGAGTTAAAGATATAGTCCCTTACCGTTCTCTTCATCGGTCAGCACACATTCCAAGCCAAGTCAAGTCAAATATTTCAACTCGGGATGAGAGGTATATTGGTTCACAAGCAATAAAGATTCCAGAGTCTTATTTTCATCTCTATTATTTCTCCATTGCTAGTAGGCCTAGACAGTACACCGGTGGAGTCACGCAAGGACACAAGCATCACTCCGCTACTAGCGAGTTTGTTCAATACCCTAGTGGAATTAATTACATCACCTCTCTTCGTAAGAATCCTTTCTCTTCTTTCGCCTTATTTATTTTTCATTTTTCATTTTTTTCATTTTTCAAAGAACTGTGCATAGGCACTTATTTATTTCAAAGGAAGAAGAGGCATCCCAACTTATTGAGAGTAGAAGAGGTTGTCCCTTCAGAGAATTATTTTATATATACCTCTGACAATACTTGTTAACTTTTTCCCCCTCGCCTTACTCTACTTGATTGAGCTGACAAGGGTTAACCCAAAATAACCGATTAGAGTAGGTGGTACTAGTTAAAAGTTCAAGCGTTTTGTTTTCACCAAGACTCACTCTGAGCAGAATGTATTTTCTGTCAGGGTATCATGGACTGAACACAACAAGCTCTTTCATAAAGAGAGAGGACAAAAGATAACCAAGTGGTTATAGTTGTAAAAGTCCTCTTGTACTTTACCTTGCTTGTCTCGAGAGCCATACACGGTTTCATGCGAGACTAAGCCTATGGGTGAAACACAAACAAACAAACAAAAAGAAAAGGACATAAGTAAATGAAAGCAAAGAAAGAAAGAAAATAAGCAAACAAGCAACGCAAACAAAGTAAACAAAGAAAGCATGCAGCAAATAAAAACAAGAAATAAAATACTACTCCTACTCCTAGACTAAACAGTGCAAGGGTCGGCTCAAGTGAAGTGATATTTCCAATGTAGCCATCGGCGCATTGGTTTACCCATGTTGGTGAAGGCATAGTCTACGAGAATGATAAACATGTAAACCAGCATACAAGAAAGATATAACAGTGAAGACCAACATGCTTCAAGCTTACAAATATCCACATAAAAGAAAAGAATAAAAGCACAATACAAGCATTATGCGGACGTATCATGGTCATGCTTCACACTGCGCGCAAATGACAAACATGCACACTCTTTTGATCTTGACAAATGAGAAAACATGAGAAATAAAGACAACTTACGCTTATCAAGAGTGCTCACTATGTACGATTCCTCTAGTGCATGAGCAATGGGGCCATGTGATTCAGGTGGAGGATGTGAATTCTTTGAAGTAGATTGATCTTCAATGTAAATAGGAGAGTGATGAGGAACCTTGGGTGTTTCAACAGGTTTTTGATCTGGAGTGAAATCAACCTCAAGACAGTGATGACTTGACAAATCCATCAGCTCAGGTTGAAGTGCCTCGATATCTTGTGGGGTTTTCACTTCATCAATAGGTAGATCATTGAAGACAAGTGGCTTAGAAATATCAATGACGAATAAATCAACATCGTGATCGAATGAAGGGCAAAATAGATCATGACAACCACAATCAGAAAATTCGATATGTTCATTGGCATCTCATGATCTGATGAATCATACAGAGGGTTCGATGAGAAGCAATAATGTTCGCCCTATGCATTTTTGGAAATTACAATTGAAATACTGAGTGGATTTTCAAACACATATGTGTCCTCTCCGTCATGTAATGACAGACTGACATCCAATGTATTTTGTGAACGATCAGAAGTAGATGCATCTGGGAATTTATTCTCACATGGAAAATAAACAATGGAAGAATCACCAAAGATGTTAGGGAAAAGTGGATGAGGTGCGGACAGAAGGAGGTCATCCTTCAACGTGAGTTCTTCTTCATATTCCCACACATACTCATCATAAATGATAGTGCAAATTGGCTTCTCAACACCAACTCCATCGAAAACTTGATCCTCATGAACAACAAGTGTGGAGTCCGGAACGGGAGAACACAACATAGTACAATCTAGAGGATCAACAAAACATGGGGATGGAGGTTGAGGAAACAAGTCCACCTGACAACCAACAGTCTTGTCAGCCAAATTTGTGTAGAGATCAAGAGTAGGTGGGGTTGGAGGATGTGATAGTTCAACAAATCGATGTGCACCTTCTCTCGCCTCACACTGCGAGGCCAGAGCTATTTGATGAGATGAGGATGGATAGTCATTTGTGACAGCAACCGTGTCCTTGGATTTAGCAACTCTAACACCGAGGTATGTTGGGGTCAGTTTGAACGATTCCAAGAATATGCATATTCTCATATACATGAAGAAGATACTAAAAATATTTCATTGAGAAATTTCCATTCAATTTCATCCTCTAGAACTAAAATGTGAGACTACAAAATCGATACTAGAATTCTGCCATGGATTCATCATGGGATTTCCGTAATTTGAGAATTTTTTATTAAGTTCTTGACGGTTAAACTTATGGAAAGCATCAAATAAATCTATAACAAAGTGACCAAATGAGTGAATAGACTTTTCAGGCAGTGTGACAATCCATTGCAATGGGTGCCCATGAAGCATGAATGCGAACAACGTGAAAATCACATAATACTCATGGGTTTCAAGGCTTTCACATATATTGGAAAAGACAAGACTATGCCTCTCCCAAGTTGTTCCTCCTTCACCTTCATATGTGTTATCTAACAAGAGATTCCAGAATTCCTCTGGGATTTCAAAGTCATCTCCATCAGACATACATATCAGAGGACGAAGTGTAACATAAGACACGATATATGTGTGAAGATTCAAAATAGACTTTGACGACTTATCTTGTCACCTAGCCCTCCTTCTAGTGCCAGAAATGTTGATGGTGTTGGACCCGCCCACATGTCAGGGGATATCCCCAGTAAGAAGTCCCAACTAGACCTCAAACCATTTGGAGTAGTAGTCCCAATATTGGGTAGTAAATTTATGACTTAATTGTGATAACACGTAGAGGTAAGAAACATATCTTTGTCAAAAGCAAGGGTGTGACCTTGCAGTGATTCAAAAGAGATGCATGGAGAAGTTCTAACACATGGAGGGAAAGAAAGTGTATCCCTTAGAAGCCTGTAATAGTACGCAGCTTGAAAGAAATACACAAGTTGAATGACACCACAGACTGGAAAGTAGAATAGTCGATGATCCAAAGTGATGAATTAAACCAAAAACACACTTCAATAAGACTCATACAATCACATACGAAATAGTCCATACATCGGTGCGTAAGTAAAACTATATACATTGCTAAAGTAACCAAAATATTCGAACTACAGTAAAAAAAACATATGCATGAAACGTGTTGGCTTTGTTATATTATATAAAGTGAAAGTTGCATGCATACGTACAACCATGACAACCACTAGCCCCAATAGTGGAACATTACAGTCAACATCGCCTGCTCCTCCAAAGAGATGTGCTCGCTCTGCACTATGGAGAAGCCAAGGCTCATCACAATACTCTCCAAGACCTCTCTAAGAAATTCCTAACAAAAGCTTGGCTCCCAAAATTCTAATCTATGTGTTTTCATGTTCTATTTATAATCTTGTGTGGTGACCCTTGACATTCCCCTTTGTGACTCTTAGACTACCCTCATGTCTTCAACCTCATTACATAACACTTTACATTACATATGACTATTTTCATTCCACTAATGACACTTGGAATTTTCACTTTACATCATGTTCACAAAAATGATACATTTTCCACATATACCCATGTGGGACAAAATTGGCTTGAGTCAGCCAAACAAGACAACACTAAGACTCGGATGGTTGTGGAAAGACCAACTCATCAACCTCCTCTCCATGATCCTTTAAAAAATTGATGCCATGCATGATAGTCCGCAATGGTGTCTGCATACTCTTTCATGATGTCTTTTTGGAAACAAACTCTTGCCTCCATTGCTTTCGGGTATACCAATTTGGAACCTTTGTCCAAATCCTCTTGTAACATTTGTAGCTTAGTCTTGCGCAAGGCTAGACCGGTGATGTACATCTACATGTTATATGCGTTGACTTGCAAATCTTCGATGGTGGCCATGAGAATCAACTGATCAAAGTATGCACCGAGCTCCAGCCTGACTTGGTTCTTCTGTTTGGCCTTGGTGAGTGTATCAATTGATGGGGTGTCATACTTTCTCACCATGACATAAAAAATCATGTACAACCATGCATATGAAGCCTCCACACTAGTGATGAGCGGTGGGAGTTCCTCATAGTTCCAGATCTGACTCTAGATGTGTGCTTTGTCCAACTCTACCTGCGGCTTCATCATCTTGTGCAAGTGAAGCACAGCTCCCTCGTACCTCATTGTCCATGTTTGTACATGATCAACTACAACATGTATATCTAAGAGTGTTCGTGTTATCTTGGTGGAGTGCTGCTAATGACCATGTTGATGGAAAACTACCTTATGCACGGTGACAAACCTGTCATACAGTCTTCGCATGACTATCTTAAGAGCCGATATTTTAGCAAGTATGGCCATCTTCATCTTTGCTCTGGCAGATCCTATTGACTGTTCTTCTTTTTGCTTTACTGCTTGCAACTCCATAGCCATGCACTCATTTTTCGCTATCAAGAACTTAACACTCGAGCGTGTGGCTTTGGCATAGGCCTTTGTAGCATCATCCAAGGTGGTTGGATGTCTTTGTACATCTGACACAATCACTCATTCTTCAAAGTGCACAAGTGATGGGTGCTCATCTGAGGTGTGCGCTCTACGTTCTTGTAAGACTCTGTGATGTGACTCATCAAAGGCTATGTTGTACACATCTGTTCTTGGATGGTCCTCAAGGAGAATGGTATCCCCTTGTTCACTGGGGGCTTGCCTTGCTGTTGGAGTTGGCAAAGCTTGTGGAGTGACCTCAGTTTCTTTTGGCATGAGGTCAGTGTCCTGATCATGTTCCAGCTGCCCCATCTCCACATCCATCTATTCTACTATTTATTCCTCCTGCAAAGTAAGTTCATGTTCCTATGGCTACTCACCCTATTCCTCATCTATTGTTGGTTCAAATTCTTCAACCTATATCGGTGCAGTTTGTGTTGTCTGTGCACCTTTCACTTCCTCATGTTCATGTTCATATTCTTATTCCTATTCATGTTGATGATGTGCTTCCTTCTCTCTTCTACGCAGCTCTTGTTCTTCTTTGAGCTTCTACTGGACTTCTTGCAACATCCTCACTTCATCTTCTAGCCTTTGCTTCTCTCTTTTTCTTTATGTTATCCTCCCGTCGTGTTATCACCTCTACACATTATATCCAAAGCTACCTTTTCCACAAGTAGGTCTTCCTTAAACTTGTAGCTTTTCTCCATCTCTGTGTTTTCGAAAATCTTCCTCATTCCTTTCTCTTGCACAGGTTTGTTGCTTGTTGCTACTATTGTTGTTGCTCCCTCTGGTGTTGCTTCCTTGAGTGCTGCTAGCCACTCCACTATAATGTTGACCAGTTCATTGAGCCTAGAGGAGTTATAACAATATCTCCATGGGTCTTCCTCTGGCCAATGACACACCCCATGGATCCAAGAATGGTACACTCTCGCACAGTTGGTCCGTACATAAACCATGTGGGTCATATGGGTTGAAACTCCTGGTGTCAAAATTAAACTTCTTGAAGTCTACCACCTCAGCATCCGCTTCTTTCAAACTCCCAATTCGCACAAGAAGTGTAGGCCATGGTGCCTTCTTCTTCCTATGCAATCCAGTTGATAACCTTATCGAGATGTGGTATGCAGCCTCCTACATGACCAACTTGTCTATGGCAAACCTCGGCAACACATGTGGAGATATCTTGTGGCGTACATCCTTATGAAGGCTCCCTTGGGTGAGGTGTACCAATATGCAATGTTTACCAACGTCTCCATTGCTTCTTGAGACATGCAGGGTAGATCTTGTTCAAAGATCATCATGTACAGAGGGGTGATGAAATGGTCAGATATTCTAGCCATGACTCCTCAGTAGCTGCAATCTGAGAAAAACTTGCAATATACATTCATAGCACTCTCTGAAGGTGTCCATGACGAACCCATGGAACGAAATTGTTGATAGCCACAGATTGCATTAAGAAAGTATGCAGACATGAAGAATATTTCTTAGCGATCCTTGGCGAACTCTGAGAATTCGATAGATGTACTTTCAACTCGAGATCCAACATGTCAAACTAGTTGAACGGTTCTCCTTCACTTTCCAGTTGATCCAACATAATAACCCAAATCTACGGGAAGGTCTTTGTACTCCCTTGGCCATGCAAGTGGCATGTGAAGATGACCAAGAATTGGTATGCCTTCTTGAGTGTCTTTGTCTTATATATCTAGTTGGGTGTCATCCTAAAATTTGTTGGCTCCTTTACCCAACGCTTCAAGATGTCTCATGTGTTCGTGTTGCCATTGGGAGTGTAGAACAGTGCATCCATCCTACTCACTAGTAATGGAAAATGATATATCTCATGATAATCCTTCATCCTAAAGAAGGCAAGCCTTGCTCCACTGACACTGCTCGATATCATTGTCTCGGGATAGTGTGTAAGACAATCCAGTGGATCACTTCTACGCAAGGGAACACAGGAAACCTACATGCAACCTTGTATAATCCTAACTTATGGATGTTCACATAGACCTTTCGATCCTCTAGATTCTCCTCAAAGCTACCTAAGAAAGTAGTATTGATGTCTTTCCATGTGATCTTGATGTCTTTCTCGATGAACAGGTGTGTGTTTGTGTACATGGGCAATCTCATAGACCCCTATTAAACCACGTCTCCAGTACTTCTTTCAATTATGTCTTTTGATCCATCTCTCTTAGAGGCCATGATACTTGTACTATTGAGAAGATACTCAAGAACCTGTAGAGATAGAGAATACACTCATGGAGGGATAATGTTAGCTAAAAACATCCAACAACTTCGAGAAACATTTAGGCAACAAACTAGTGAATGTTGGGCAAGATTGTGCAACACTGACTTCGGAAAGTTGGGATATTGACAGTTGGAACTGTGAATTACGCAATCTCAGTTGCCAGTGAGGCTAGCTACTGGCTGGATCTGCGCAATGCACAGTCCAGTGAGGTGGACTGCTGACTGAAACTGCACAATGTGTAGAACAGTCAGGTCAGTTCCAGTAGGTAGGATTGGGCACTGCCTCCTGAGATTGCACAGAGTATAGTTGGGAGATAGTGTGGGTAGCCTCTACACAATTCCTGGAGGTGAGACAAAGCCTTGACTGCTAGGAATGCATAGAGCATGTTGGGAGAGACAAGACCTAGGCCAAGTTAGCCTGGATCTGCCCTATGGTAACCTGATACATGAAGGAGTAAATGTGTGTGCAAAGTTGGTGCAGATATGAGTGAAATAGACATGCATGCAATTCAAGCAAGTGTAGAAAATAGTCAAATGGCAAAACCAAGAAGCTCAAGAAGCGAGTTGTCGAAACGACAACTCTGAGTGCAGAAACAGTGTTATGTGTGCAACACTATGGAAAGGTAATGAAAAACTTGAAACAACACTTTTACAAGCTAAAATACATTGAAACACCAACGTTCATTCAATAAAACCAAGGAAACATCAGTCATACAAGCTGAAAACTAAAAAACGACAGAAAAAGCGGTAAAAGGCATGAAAAGAAAAACTTACCAGGAAAAGTTGTGTTGATTATGCTGAAGGTTCCTACATGTCTCCGGAATGCCAGAGCTCCAAGATCAAATGTGAAGAATGAGCTCTAAGGTGTCGTTTAGATAGATTTGGTGAAATTAGGGTTTATGACGCGCATGCCACAAATCTAGGAAAAAGTGGCACTTGGTGAGGATTTTCTAAAAATAGTTTTGCATGTAACTCTTGATGCTAAAAATAGATCCCTAAAATCTAGGGATGCTTATTTTATTTTTCTTTTTTTCCTTTTTGGGAGAAGCTGCCCAACATGCAAAGAAGATTATGCAACTCTAGATGGATTCGGGCAACCTGTCAGCACATGCAATGGACAGCAAGTGGGAAAAACTTCTGTGTTATTTATGGGTTGAGTGGCGCTCGCTAGTTAACCAGTTCTATGCAATTTTCCATAGCAGTGATGCTAGGACACTATGCATTTTTAGAAAGAAGTGCAGCTGGCCATTTCTACTCAATTCCAGATAACAGTGCAGTTGGCCTCGGCTACTCTATGCATTTCTGGATAGCAGTGCAGCTGGACTAGTTCTATGCATTTCTAGATGGCAGTGCAGTTGGCTGGAACTACAGATTTCTAGAGAGTAGTGTCGGCTGGCCTACTCTGTGCAATTTATGAGTGCATGTGCTTGTGGTTGACCGACAGGAAATGTGAGTTGAACACAAGTTGTTAAATGACAAAATGAAAACAAATAAACACAAGTACCTGATAATTGCAAGATGGCTGCGGTGATTTCGAGGAGGGAGGCTCCAAAACGAAGTGAAGGCAAATTTTTGGAGGATGGTTGTAGCCGCTACAACAATTTCATATAATGAAACTTGGATAATGTTAAGGATAAATCTCAATGAAAATATAGTTCAATTGTGAGAATTTGGTTCACTATACTATTGGAGTTATACTCTATGGAAGTTCGAGTTTGTGAAAAATCCTGAAATTATTTTTAAACAGGTCAGTTTGACATTTTTCTTATATCTTAGATTTTGTGACTTTTAAGATTGTGATATTTTCGTGCATTTCAAGAGACATGAAAAAGTACCATAGGTATAAATTTATAATTATATATAAATAGTTTGAGACGTGGTATGCTATACAAGTTTGCATGTGGAAAGAAGCTAAAAAAATCAACAAGTTTTGGAAAAGTTACCATAACTTTCACTTAGCACATCGAATTCTATTAACACTTGTGGAATTGTAGAAAAAACATATCAGATTATTAAAGACTAAAGTTTCAGATCCAAAAGGACTCTAATCTCATATATATGTCAAGAAAACTTCATCCATTCATATATTCTCCAAACTAAGCTACAACACTTACAAGTGATCTAATTTCTAATTAGAAGAGCCCATTTTTTTGGTAACTTCAATTTGTGATAAAGAGGATTACTATTGTTATTTTCCAACATGCCTCCAAATAGAGATACTACACCAATTAAATCTATTAAAGGCTCATCCTTGACTCATGAACAAAGTGAATATTTGGAATTTAGTTTGTCTCAATTATAGAAGAAAGTTAATGAAATGGATCATAGTATGTTGAAAAAGGTGGATTTATCAAGTTCCTAAGAAAAATTTCCAAAGAGAAATGGAAAAGAAGAAGAATGAAAATAAATAAGGAATTGAAAAGAAGATGAATGAAAATAAGGAAGAAATAGAAAAGAATATGAATGAAAATAAGGAAGGAATGAAAAAATCCATTAGGGAGGAAATAAAATAATTACAAAGCATTCTATTAAAAGATATCCCTCAAAAGGGATGTGGAAATACAAGGAAATCATGAGCATAAGGAGAAGTGTGGTGTTGAGGATCAATCTCATATAGGGAGTACACTATTACAATTGGAGAGAAAAAAATTGGAATCATGGAACCATAATCATAAATTTTCAATCCAAGATCCACATCATCGAGGCTTCAAGTCAACACCAAGGAACTACTATTCCAAATATCAATATGAGAAAGTTGGATGGTAATTAACATGGATATTTCATATGGAGTAATACTTTTCTCTACCCCAAGTGGAATCCTTACAAAAGGAAAATATTCAATCTATGTTTGTAGAAAAAAACCAACATGTATGGTATCAATGGCTATGTGAAAGGAAAAAAGATTCTATTATATTTTGGTCCATTTTTACAAATGAATAAGGTCATCCCCTCCTTTAGCCTGTCATCACAAAAAATAATTTTAAGTGTCTACAACATATTTTCTTAACCATTTGTGGATTTTTTTGCCCACATTGGCCTTTCAATCACATTACAAAAAATAGGGTTAAATGAAATAGTTGTCACAAACCCCACGCCCTTAAACGAACATCATCCTTAGTGTTCTATAAACCAAAAGAAACAATTAATATTTATAATAAATAGCTCTTACATCAGTATATAGATTAAACAAAAATGTGTAGATCTTCCTCATTTGGTCTTGAAATTCCCAAATTGCTTCATTCTCTAAAGTGCTTCCATTGCACCTTAACCTAATCTATTACTTGATTTTGGAGCATGGTCTATCTCCGCTCCAAGATGCATAGTGGTTTGGGTTGGAATTCTCCCTTAGATCCTACTTGTATCATAGATCAATCAATCACATTATTAGTGTCATGTACATACTTTTTAAGCAAAGAAAAGTGACATGCATCATGTGTTTTCATTGTCGGAGGAAAGACCAGCCTATAAGCTACTGGTCCCACTCTTTCCAAAATTTGAAATGGCCCACAAAATATGGGTGCTAATTTAGCACATGATCCAACTTTCAGTGGGATCTTCCTTGATCTAATGTAGAGATATACATCCTCTCATACTTGGAATTCTTTGTTCATTTACTACTAGTTTGTGTAGAAATTCCCACTGTAGATCACCTGATAATGCAATATTCTAAGGCAAAATACAAGATCTACTTCTACAACAAACTTGCGGAAGCTTAATCGATTATGAGCAAGATCAAATAAAACACATATAATTGAGAATGAGAAAGCAATCACACATGAACATAGAAGAATACTCTGGGGAAAGCCTCAGCTAAAAACCTCGATCTTTGTATTATCATACAAGTGGAAATATGTTCAGATTACACAAAGAATCAACTCACAAGCTATCCGGTTCTTAATACAATCCAATAATATAGCTGACAGATTGAATAGACACAAGATATGCCTTCCCTCAGCCCTCCAAGCCTCCTATTTCCTTGCGCAGTTTCCCTTGGGGTCCAATTCTGCCACCTGTGTGAATTGGCCTCATCACACACTCACCAAATCCAAAAGTAACTGTGCAATCTCTAAGGAATGAATTCCTTCTGCATGCAAGAGATATCCTCCATGGAATATTCCTGCAACTGATAGTACACTATTCCATCATCTGATCTCAACTAAGTCTCTGTCTGAACTGACATGCATGAGTTATTTATAAGAGAATATTCAGTTATCTGAAGTGCAGTAGTTACATGCATGCATGCATTAACTAATTGAACTCACAATTAGTTCAAAAACTATTTGAAATAATCTAACTGGACTTAACTCAGTTAACTAAGCTAACTAATTACAACTCAAGTTACAACTCATCCTGATCTCCTTTAATCAAGGGATAACTTCCTCTATTAATGGAGAAACTGTTGCATGTATTGACATAGACTTCATGTTTGATTTTCTACAATTAATTAACTCAAGATGAATTAATTAATTATTTTACAAACAGCTACTAAGATCAAATTCAAACTTTAATTCTCAATTTTAGTTTAGGGACTAACTAAAATTGGAATGTATCCGAAATGCTATTTATAGCAGTGTTAATTTTAGCACTTCTATTTTTAGCATTTCGTGTTGCTATTTTCAACACTCCCTCTCAACAAAAAAGGGATTGTTGAATTTAGGCTTCTATGATCCATATCAAGTATTATGAGATAAGTATTTGAGCGTAAATCACATGATAGAGCATTTGTCAATGCGTTTCAAACCAACCAGTGCGGTTCATCATCAAGACAAGTTGAAGAATCAGATCTAGCTTTGCATATTAAATAGTCAGAGCAGAACATCCAACGGCTATATTTCTTGACCAGGTAACAGCTATATTGACTAACGGCTATATTGACTAATGGCTAAATTTGATCGGGAAACGGTTAGTTGGATTGGATTAAGGGCATGACCTTTATTTTATTAATTAAGTTAATTCAATTGATTATCAAATTGATAGTTAGTGACATGCATATTAAAATAAAAGTTAAAAAGATTATTTTATAA
>APFE031629376.1:28615-42802 GCA_000404065.3 Pinus taeda
AAAATAAATAAATGATAAAATAAATTCATTTTAAATTAGTAGTTATTTATAAATACTAGAGACATCAATCTTGATGTTAGTGCCTTGTATTGCAATAGTCATGGTATGCCGAAATCAATTAAACTTTTACCTTTCATGTCAATGCAACTGATAGAATAATAGTTAGGTTATCAATTTAACAGATTATAAATAGCTAGGTCTTGTAAATAGGTCATCATAAGAAGTTGAGCATGATATGAACGTGGAGCTGGAATTATGATTTTCATTACGTTAAAATTTATAAGTGATAGGAAACAAATATATTATTAGAGTTAATTGATTTTTGAGAGGTTGTTGGTCACATTTTATAAAACATACTGGGAGTGTTGATTTTTATTTTTCTAACCACTTTTTTTTAGCATGGTCTATATGTGTTTTGAATTCAAGATTTTTAGTTACGATACTACTTGTTAGAATCACGATTATCATTACACTAAAATCTTTAAGTACTAGTAAACAAACATATCAAAAAAACTATTAAGCACATGTCACAAAATATACCATAATGCTGACTTTCATTTGTTCAACATATATTTCAAAATATATATACTTAATATTATATATATATATAATAAATATATATAATTAAAACTTAGGTTAATTTATTGTCATAGTCATGATATGACATAATTAATGAGACTTTTATTCTTTATGTCAATATAATGATATAATAAAAGTGAGGTTAGCCATCTAAGCTATAATGACTAGGTCATGGAAAGGGTTCATCTTAGGAAGTTGAGTATTTTCGATTCTTCCTCTATCCACAGAAAGTTGAGAATGTAAAATTCCGAATTAAAATATTGATTGAATTCCACCGGTTCTAATATCAAAACTTCCGAGAAATAGAATATCCCCTTTAGATTTCAAAGAAGAAATACTATTCTATAGGAAAACAAAAAGGTGGTCAATAACAAATTGTGAAATATGTAGAAAGTAGAGTTGAAAATGGCAGTAATAATTAGAAAAGCAAACTTATATATTTGTAAATTCAATAATGTTATTGTGAAATATATTGGTTATAAAAATCACTTCTATACACTTCAATTTTCAGTAGGCATGGACTACATAGTAGTGAAGAGAAACGAGTAATATTGTAGGAGCGTTGTTTCTATATATATATGAGATAATAGGTTTCTTTTAATTTTTGTACGAACATATCTCTATATATCAATATCAACCTTAGATTTGTTTATTGGGAACTATTTTGAAACTAGGCATGGGAAATGAGAACACAATGTGGTTGGTTTGTAGGTCAAAATTATTTTATACAAGGATAAATTGAAGTTTATGAAAAATTAGCTTATAGAAAATACAAAAATTTATAGTTGAATGGTGTTTTAAGAGGAGGAGTAAGAAACATAGAGGAATCACTAAAGAGTTGATATAGGTAGAGATATTTTGGAGAGGTGATTAATGTATATTAATCACATGGATATAACTGTAACACAATATATGTTATTAGTATATTTTATTTAGTTTGGAGTTTATAAAACATTTTATTGGGAATATGGACAAGTAACTCACTTGTTTTTGTTGTCTAAGTAGCAATAGTGGATGGAACAAAGTTGTGATTCAATGAGTGAGGTTGATACATGGGATTATGTATCACTAACCATGGATAAATATGCCATTGTTGAACTAACCTAGTTAGATGGTTACCAATATCCCCTTTGCTAATATTTAAAGTTTTGATTGATTCCTAATCTAATTTATTTGTGTACGTAAAATGCTTATGTTATTTCTTTGATACTAAATATTATAAAGATACGCATTTTCTTAGGTAATTTGAGCATATAAGTCTGTCTCCAACGCTAAAATATGACTTAAATGTCTCATGTTACCATTAATTTCTTATACAATCTTAATTTTTTTTGGGACATGGGTGGTGGCGTATTTTCTTGAACATTGAAAATGGGGGTTGATTAGGGAAATTTTAGGGTTTATGTTAAGTTTTACCATTTTTCATTGGAACATGAGGGTTTGATGCAAATATTTAGTCTACTTTATTTATAAAAAATGACAAGTTACATGAATATATCAGGAAAAATGGCAAAGTCGAGAGAAGCCGCGGCGGGTTTCGTTCCTGGATCTAGGGTTCCAGACCGCCCGTATTGCGCCGTCATAGTTCCAAAAATCTCACAAACCTGTGGTCTGATCAGGGCCCAGGTCGAAGTTTCCTCCCTCACAGTCGTTTTCCTCTGGCGAGAAGCTGATCTGTTGAAAGGTGAGGGTTTCTTTGTTTGGATACACAGAAAACGGGGGCAGGGGTCTATCTTTCCCTCATGGAAGCGGTGCAGTTCCAGGTTTTCTTTGCAGCTCGGATCCGGCAGATCTCCTCCAGCTTTTGGCTGGCTGCGGTGCCGTCAAGCCTGCCCAGGGTCGTTTTCCATTTCCGTGGGGGAAGAGTGATGGCGCTTTCTGGGTTTTATGTGGGTTTCTTTCAACAGATCTGGGTGCCCTTTCTTTTGTGGTTGAGTTATGGCAGAGGGTGCGATCGGTCGGTCACTGGTTCTTATGTCCTCGACGCTCCCCTTGGACCCTGGATTGGATCCACAGCGGTGAAGGATCCCAACGAATCAAACCACAGACCCCCGTCAACATTGTTTTTTGACAGATCGCGCATGCAAACACCCGAGAACGCTCTCCTCGGTCTAGGAATACTTGACTGCGTCCATGGTGGTGTGCGGAGTATTCCAGGTCCGATGCTCCATTTCAGTTCGCTGCGGGATCGATCAGCAGCCCCAAGGCAAATTTTGAACGAAAAAGTTGTGGATCCAGAAAGGGGAAGGAGTTGTGATCTGTTTTCGCAGAGTTTTAAAGACCCCTCCCTCGATGCAGTGCATCAAGTTTTCCTCAGAACAACAGAAGGCAGGCATTTATGCCTGCAGATCTGGGGAAGCATGAGGGTTTTGGAACTCAAAGAAAAAATCCAAGACAAACTGGGTATCCCAGTTGCCTTTCAAATCTTAATTTTTTCTGGGGTTTGTATGCAGGAACATCTCTCACTCCAGCATTACAGGGTAGCCCAGGATTCAACAATCACCCTCAACCATCGTTTGCGAGGTGGGTCAAAGGGTTCTTCATCAAAACCTACAGGCACATATCATGATGCAGCCAAAGGGAAAGCTCCTCCAAAGGGGAAAGAACCTGCAGTAGTCAATACATCGCCGGGGCAGTATATAGTCGATCAAATACCAGAAAGCCCCTCCATCTCGCTGGATCTTCCAGAGGTACAATGCATTTTTTCAGATCTGGAAAAAAAAAGCTGTTATTTGTAGATTTAACGGTTTCTGGCCTAAAACTGAGGCCTTGTATCAGTGGATCCACACGATCTGGACAAAAAAATGCCAGATCCACCTCTGCTCGAAGGGCTTCTTCATAGTAATATTCCATGAAGTCGAAGAAAAGGAAAAAATTCTCAATGAAGGTCCATGGTTCTGGGGCAGTGCGGGTTTATTTGTCACCCCATGGTTTCCAGATTTTGACGCAAACACCACGGTGGTATCAAGGATGCCAGTATGGGTACGGTTGCATAACCTACCTTTACACTTTTGGCACTTCAAGACCTTAACAGCTATAGGGAATACCCTTGGAAAAATGTTAAAGATTGATACAGACAGACACTTAAAAGGAATTTTTACTTTTGCTAGGATATGCGTCGAGGTAGATCTCAGCCAAGGACTACCTGAAAGCATCTTCCTGAACTTTAACAATAATCATTGGAAACAACCTTTGGACTATGAGAATACAGCATTCAGGTGCAGGGGATGTCAACAAACAGGCCATTTGCTCAAAGCATGTCCCAGCAAGAGCAAGCCACAACAAAGGAAGCCCAGAGGATGGCAGAATTTAGATGAAGTATTAAAGAGGAGAACAGCACGAAAGAATGCCCCTTCGGTAACAGAAGAGGAAGAAACAGAGACAGAAGAGGATCATACCACCACAGAGGAAGCTGAAGAAGAAAACCAGAAGGAAAATACAGCAGCTAACAAGGATCCACAGCCACATACAAATCAGGTAGAGACCCAGAATGACAAAACAGAGATGACAAGCATGGGTCAGAGCATAGGAGGCAACAAATGGCAACACCATTCTGATACATCAGATTCAGACAAAGAATCAGGACAGCTAAATGATTCATCTCAGTTAGTCATTGTTTCGACCGAACCCACTCTGGGTGAGTGGCACAAGGTCGAAAAGAAAAAGGGGCGAAAAACTTGAAGCAAGAGTTTTGCTCAATGCTGGGGCATTTTTCTCCCTTTTTTTTCTTTCTCTCTCCTTTCTTTTCTCTTTCTCTCTGTTCGCGTTAGCCTTCTAACATTGCGTCTGGGTGCGTCAGCACTAGTGCCCTTGTGGCAGCTGCAGTTGAAAGTGTAACTTTTCATTATATTTTTAATAAAAGGTTACTGATTTTTTTCTTTGGAAAAAAAAATGACAAGTTACAAAGTAATAAATAGGGATTAAGTAAACTTAGGGTCTTGACAAAGAGTTATTAAGGATTTTCTTGGAGGAATGGTCATATGATAAGATGGATGCTAGCCTCGATTAATTTTATATTACTTGCTGAAATACAGAAACATAAAAAATCACACACTACTATTTTTAATGGATATGTTATTTTCTCAATCAAAATGGAAAATTAATGCACTAGTATATATTAATTATTGTGATATTGAAAAAAAAAGCTTAACTAAAAGATTAGAATGCATGATAACCAACCTAGATTCATCTTAACTCTGGATATACAAACCCTGAGAGGGATCAAACCTCTGTCTCTCTTGAGGTGCAAACCTCTTTTACAGTGAAAATAGATTTGACCCTTCTTCGCATTTGGTGGATCTAGAGTTAAAATGGATCTAGGATGGTTTAATTATTAGCCTTTAAATAGACTACGTTAAAGAAGAATAACTTAGAAAAAATCCATGAATTAAAAATACCATGGAAAAAATCCTGCGTGATTTAGAGAATTTTATGTTGTTTACAACATCTCCTCCATACTAAACTAGAAAACCTCTCAGTGCAATAACTACTATATAATCAATATATTTACTTCAATATCACTTTCAATTACAATGATACAATTTTACTTATTATTTATTAATTTACCCCTTCAACCCCATATTATAATCTAAATTGAAAATTCAAATATATTATTTCAAAACAATTAATGTTAAAATTAAGAGGGGGTAGTCGTGGTGGAAGCTTTCGTCCGCCCACTACGCTCAATCCTAAATTTGCTTCTCCCTCCTCTTCTCTAGTCAATTCTCATCCCCATGGCAACTTCTCCACCAAATACCCAGACACGCGCAGTGGTAGAGGGCAGTCTCAGCTCTAAGGTGACCGCAGAATGAATGCAACCATCCATACTGCCAATTTTCCCCTTACCCCTCACCCCTCTCCTCATACGACTCAATTCTGCGTCCACAGTTCTCTACCCCGGCCCATCATCATCGCCACTATTACCATAACCTTCACTAACGAAATTGATCCGCAGGAAGCTCAGCCAGGAAACAACGGGGAGCAACAAAGGGCCACTTAGCGGAACAAGAATGCTTGAGATCCAGGAAAGCAGCAGATGGTTGAGAACTCTGCCACCCCGCATGGTGAGGAGCTAGTTGGTAGCCAGCATGCCACCGATAGCAGAGCAAGAGACACAAAGGCAACATGTGACGTCCGGGGTGACACGTCAGACAAGCATGCAGCAGAGGGTAGCTCTGCTGGCACTCAACCAGTTCATGGAATATTGCGCGGCACGTCAGCAGAGGAGGAGGAGTGGTACAAGTATGCGTGTTGAATTGTGGAAGAACCTGCTACAACCGACCTCCAGGGGGTCCATCCTGACTGACGACTGGGTTGCCAGGTTCTCTATACGGGTTTTTTGATGTTAAGACTTGTGACCCCTGCGTGGGTCTTTTCTTCTGGTCTAAAGGACTGGTTTCCCCCTTAATGGGGCAGTTGCATTTTGGTTTGAGTTTTTATTTTACAAACTATGTTCAGCATTGTCGAGGCTAGTGCCATGTTGTATTTTTATTTTTTTTCATATTAATAGAAAAGTGTTACTTAGAAAAAAATAAGACTTAACTTCTTTGGATGACCTTTTTCGATGCCGTAAACATTTATAATAGTTTAGATTAGTAATTCACATAACATGAAGCATCCATGCCATAAACATTTGTATTGGGTTAGATTAATTGTTAGTCTAACTTGCATTCAGATGGAGGTGTTTTGATTTGCTTTATCATTTCTTTACACAATTTTTTATGTCATTATAATTGGTACAATGAAAACGACGTGAGTCACATTTATTAAGTATTTATTATTTTAGCTTTTTTCTTCACAATTATTTTTGATATTATCTTTATGGTAATAAGAACATTGTTTTATATTAGAGTTATATTTATTCCCTATTTATTAAGCAAAATATTTTTATTTTTATTATTAATAAATAATTTGTTAATGTTTTTATATTTTATTTTTTAATTCTCGGTGACTTAAAAATATTTTTAGGATTTAAAGATGTTAAAAAAACCTTGAAATTATTATAATAATATATTCAATATGAGTTTAATATATAATTAGTAAATTGACTTGGATAAAAAAGATACTAACTTTTTTTCACACTATCAACAACCATCAAAGAAAAAATAATTGATATTGGTAAAATTATTTATTTTATAAATGAATCAATCAGTAATATTTTATTACTTGATAAAATTATATATAAATGTTTCAGTTCTACATGTTTCTTATATAACCTTGATATAAGGATAACCTTCTATCCTACAACCATTTAACCTAAACCTAAAATTAACCTTCTTATTCTCAATTTTAGTAGACCACATTAATATTAGTGTATGTTAATATTATCCTAATAAAAAATATTAATCTAAATAATTAAAAAAATTAAATCCAAAATTAACTTTCTTGTTTCTCGTTTATAAACATATCAAAAACACTAGTTCAAATAATTGAAGAATTTTATCTCATTACGATTTTCAATAAATTCAAAGATGGTTGAATTCGTCTCTCTTCGTTGGATTAACACGTTTGAGTTTCTCATGTATTTATGTATTCAAAAATAGAAAAAACAAGATATTTCAAAAATGTGTATAATTAGTTTTTCAAAAAAAATAAAAAACATAAATAAAAATATAGTATAGTTAGATTACACTCTCAAATATTATTATTAAATTGGAAAATATAAATGTTTATTTTGAAATTAGGCTACTAGAATTTTAATTTAATTATTAATAATTATTAGATGGATGATTGTTATTTAAGAGTTATCAAATATTCTAGAACATTCTTAGTAGTATACACAAATCAAAGATTGAGATTTATCTCCAAAGTAATTATGTTCTTTTTGTTTTTTAATTAGATTGATTAATTAAAAAAATGTTATTTGAACAAGTGTTATACGAAATGATTTATGGTTTTTTGGGCACGTGGTGTTCATAGGCCATGGTATTGTAACAAAACCTCTACAAAACCTATTTACAAATTAAAAATCTCCATTTAAAAGTGATAGTAAATCTCCTTAAGAAACTTGTTATATATATATATATATATTCTTTTACTATAATAATAACTAGCAAGTGCACTAGATGTTGCAAAGGACACATTAAGTCGATAGCATATGGAAGTAGAGCATAGATGAAAAAAGATGTGATATGTTATGTGATCTAACTATAGCCCAATTTGAATAAAAAAGAAATATTAATGTTACATGTAATATAATCAAACAATATATTCAAAACAGAGGCATGTGCAACTTCCTTCCCAAGTGCTCAACCCAAGCTCAATATTTGATCTTAAACATTTGAATTGTCTTGAAACAAGATAATTAATCATAGAATTGCAATCTACCATGACATGTTTTCTTTTTATTAGCTTTACATTTAATAAGACATGTCTCATCTATATGCCAATGGATATATATTACTTTTCACTCTATATATTTTCCTTAAACTTAAATTATAAACTAAACATATGGAATACATAAGACATAATAAATTGAATTGGTTTTTCAATATTCATTATTTTTATGAACCAGTATGTGATGACAATATATGTTTCAAATCTGGAGAATATGTCACATCTAGCTAAGCATCTGTTCCACACTCCCATTCATGGTCAAATAATGTAATATAATCAAACAATCTACTCAAAATAAAGGCATGTGCAACTTCCTCCACAAGTGCTCAATCCAAGCTCAATACTATATGACCTTAAACATTTGAATCATCTTAAAGCATGTCAAGCTCAAAAACATCTAATTGAATGTGGAAACTAAGGAATCTGTGACATATTGAACTAAATCTCAACCAAATTAAATGTTGTGTTGGTGACTAATGCAAAATCATGTGTTGGAGACAGTTGTGTGCATAATAAGAAAGTCAAAAGTGGATGGTAGAGATTTAACTTACGTGGAATATTCTAGAGCATATTAGTAATATACACAAATAAAAGGTTGAGATTATCTCCAAATCATTTATTCTCTTTTATTTTTATTTTTAATTAAATTGATTAATTAAAAAAAATCAATGAAACAAGTGACATATGAGGTGAGTAATGATTTTTTGGGCATCAGTATCGATAAGTCATGGTATTGGCCCATAGTATTATAACAAAGCCTATTTACATATTAAAAATCTCATGGTAAAGTTGGGGTAAATCTTTATGGATAAGAATCTTGTTCCATTGTTCTCAAATGCATATATGTTTCAACTTAACATAATAATTATTTTTAATCATAAAATAATTAATAATAAAAAAATGATGATTTAGTAAGTTTTTATGTTTTTTAAATTTTTGCAACATGAGATGGATTATAAAGTAAGTATTTTGATGTTTATTATGGATGGATGCTATCAATGTTTACTAGCCATTTAATTTATATGGCTGCACTAAAACGGTTTCAAAAATCTAATATTGGTTGACCATTAAAAAAATTTAATCAACCTCGCTTTCCATCATTAAAACGGTTTCAAAATTACCAATTTTATAATTTTAAAATTAAAAATAGAATAGTTCGATTTCTTAAGTCATTGAAAATTCTCTTTTTTACTTGGTTTAATAACTTTTCTATATTTTTTTTTTTCCCAAAATAATATATGTATTTATACAGAAAAATATTAGAAAATTAAATATAAAAAATAGAAAGAGCATATGCAATGGATATCATAAGATTCTCTTTAGTAAATCATATTTGCTCAAATTAGAATCTTACAACTCAAACTATACCTTTTTCCAAACCTTAAACTCAAATTTTAAAACCCAAATGTATTATGTATGTAAAGGAAAAATATCAATGTTAATTACATTAAACATGTATGATTTAATAAAGATTCCACATTGTTCTCTTTTCTAGTGGTTTGGAGGATGTTGATGGCATGAATGAATATGGAATAAGCGGTTAATATATTGTCAAATCATTTCAATGTGGTCATTATATTGTCATCATTTCAATAAATTTCCTTTTTTATTAAAAATCTATTTTACTAATTACAATTTGTAACCTGACTTAAAACTAATTTAAAAGTTTTGAATCTATCAAATACTAAAAATTACATAACTTAACATTTATGCATCTACTAAATTCCAACAAATGTGGAGTGATTTAAGCCTGCGATATAAAGATGTTAAATCTCACAAAATGGAGATAAAGGTCAAACTCCCTGAAACAATGTGTCCCAAGTTTTTAGTTGGAATTTGGAAAAGGATTATTGACCAAGTTCCACACAGTTGTTGACCATTAAACCTCTAATGTACCCTCGATTTCCATCAGAACTAAAAATACAGTTGCTTATTTTGTTGAGCCATTGAATTTTTTTATCTTGGTTTCTAATTTCTTCTATCAATTTTTTTCCTAAATATGTATTGTATTTATAAGGAAAATATTAGAAAAACAAATTTTAAAAGTAGAAAAGTATATGCAATGGATATTATAAGATTCTTTTTAGTAAATCATATTTACTCAAATTCAAAGTTTTACAACTTCAGCTGTCCACATTTTTCTAAATCTTAAACTCAAATATTTAAAACATTAAAGTTTTAAAACCCAAATGTATTATATATGTAAAGGAAAAAATCAATGTTAGCTACACTAAACATGTATGATTTAATAAATAATCTACATTGTTCTCCTTGTTAGTGGTTTGGTGGATGTTGATAGTATGAACAAATATGGAATATGTACTCAATATATTAAGGAAAGTCTTTCGGTAGAAATCACATAATAGTATTATTGTTCAAATATAGTTGTTACTTAAAAATTTTGGTCTCTACATTGCTCTCTATTTTAGCCTTTGCCATGGTCTGCCTCTTCATCTGGTCCTGATGATGAACCACACTTGTTGGGTCGAAACACGCCGGCCAAAGATTTCTCTTATGTGATTTCTACCGAAAGACTTTGCTTAATTCATTATGGATCATAGAAGCCTGAACACAAAAATTATTACCCTATATGGAAATACCACTATTATTAAAGTTCATTACTTTGAACAGTCTCGCGTAAGGGTTTCCAAGTTGAAGACATATCTGGCTTTTCTAAAATGATGTAGAGACTCTTCCTTCATTCCTTTGTTCACTCAGATTAAGCACCCTCTTAATAATTCTAGTTACTTTCATATTTTTCTTAGAGCTAGCATGGCATTGTTTCATTTAGAGATTGGCAAGGTGAGAAAGTTTTTGGAGTTCATTTCTTGTGATTTGTTGTCTCTGAATTTGGAACTTTCAAATGAGATCTCTACTCCCCTTTGGTCAAGGATTGAGGCATGCTCAACACTCCAATCTACTCGTCTGGAAGAAATCTGGAAAGTAAGGCAGTCCAAGCAGTTCAGTAAGCTCTCGAAGAAATCAATCTCGCAGCCTAATGAGTCTAGTTGTTTTCATGGTCTTTCCATAAGCATTATTATTTCTAATCAAATATCTACTCTCTGATCTTGGGTCGACGGTGTTTCTCTCCCTTTTGCCATCAAGGGTGAAGCTAGAAAGGTCTCATGTTTTGGTTGTAATAACTCTGCAAATTCACCAGGTCAGTTTCCCTCATATTCGTTGTCCGTTAATTCTTCTTTGGTTTCTGTTGGTTTCGAAAATAGTGGAAGTGGTTCTATTAATAATAAATTTTATAATATTCAATTGAATAATAATAATAATAATAATCGTTTTAATAGTAAATAATAATAATAGTGACTTGTTCACTTTAGATCTGAATAATAATATTAGGAAATAACAATATATACTTTATTTGGTAATAAATAATATTAATAAGGTTAGTGACTCCATTTTCAATTCTTATAATATTAGGATTGGTAAAAACGATCTAAGTTTGGATAATAAGTTTGTTACAATTTTCTTTCCTCTTCTAGTAATAGGGTTGTCAATCTCTCTAGATTTTCTTTTGATCCTCCTATCTTTAGTGTTTTGGAGAAAGGTTTAAATTTTTCTCTTGCTCCTAGAAAGATCCCTGTTGACGATATTATCTTTGACATTGAATATAGTATTAGAGACTTACTGGGCATCACTAAACATATAATTCGTCAAGACTCTACGGTTGTCCTTAGAAAGGCAAAGCCCCCGAAGAACAACATCAACAAACCTGAATTTGATGCTTTCAAATCGTTAAATAATAATAAGAATATTGTTGTTCTGAAAGCCGACAAAGGTGGTGTTGTGGTTATTCTTGATAAATATCATTATCGTCGGAAGATGTTGGACCACCTCCATAATAGCAGGAGCTATAGGAAACTCAATAATGATCCCCTAAAGAATATTTCCAAAAGTGTCTCTTGTTATAAAGGGTAGTAGCTCGGTCAGCTTGTTTAGTCATAAGCTTATAGAAAGTTGTCCTTTTACCCCCAGAATTTATGGCCTGCCAAAGATTCATAAGGAAGGAGCTCCTTTAAGACCCATTGTCAACACGATAGGAGGGCCAACTTATCTTCTTGCTAAATATTTAGCCCAGAATCTTAAACCCCTTGTTGGCCATACAGAATGCTTTGTCAAGGACTTTGCATCGTTTGTTAATGAGTTAAAGAGTTTCAAGCTTGTGAGCTTCGTTGTGGTCTCCCTCTACACTAATATCCCTAACAATGAGGCCATCGAAATCATCAAGCGCATTATGGATCCTGATAATGACTAATTTAGTTGGTATTTGTCTTCTATTTTTTTTCATTCGATGAAGAATTCTATGAGAAAACTTGTGGTGTCTTCATGGGTTCCCCCCTCTCCCATGTGGTATCTAATCTATTCATGGAGGATTTCAAATCAAAGGCCTTATCTTCTTCTCGTCTTCTACCTAAGATGTGGAAGAGGTTTGTGGATAACACTTGTGTCATCTAGTCCCCTGGTAAGGAAGAGTTGGAACTATGTTTCCTTCATCTTAACAATCAATCTAGTTCCATAAAGTTCACCATGGAAGTTGAAAGTAATGGTAGTTTTCCCTTCCTTGAGGTCCTTCTCTGAAGGAATAATGTTGACTCTTTTTCTCATCAGGTATTTCATAAGAAAACTCATACGGAACAATATATTCATGTCAATTCTCATCATTTCCCAACTCAAAAACTTGGTGTTCTCAACACCTTAGCAACTAGAGCTTTAAGAGTTTCTGACGACAACCATCTCAATAAAGAGAAAGCACATCTCCTAAGTATTTTCTTTAATAATGTGTATAGTAGACACCAATGTACTAAGGCTTTCCTTAGAGCTAAAAAAGGTCTTAGTGCTAAGAAAGATACCAATGATCAATATTCTAATGTTCATCTTCCTTTTATCCAAGGTACCACTGACAAGATTGTGAGGATCCTAAGGAAGCATAAGGTGGCTTCCACCTTTAGGCCTTTAAATACCATCCAGAGCTCCCTTAGATCTGTAAAAGACCCAAAGGACCTCAAGAATATGAAGGGTATTTATGTTATCCCATGCTCTTGTGGGACTCCTTACATTGGTGAGACCGGTTGGTCGATTAATCAAAGGATTCGCGAGCATGCCACTGACATCAAGTATGGAAGGACCCTCTCCTCTGCATTGGCAGAGCATGTAGATAAATCTAAGCATCATATATGCATTGAGTAGGCCAAGTCATTGCTAGGGTTAGTCATTTCCATCATCATAAATTGAGGGAGGCACTAGAAATTGAAAAAGGACCCAATAATTTGAATAGAGATGATGGTTGGAATATTAGTAGAAGTTGGGTCCTTGTCGTGTCCTCCTAGTTTTTTGGGTTTCTTTTTGGGATTTATTTTGTTTGTTTGTTTATCTATGTAGGTATTGGCGTCCTTTTTATAGTATTTGTTGTTGTTTTATTCTTCATTAGAGTTTATTTTCTTGACCCTTCGTGTTTTCTTAAGTATTTTATCATCATATTCATTCTTAACTCCTTTTAGGATTTTTGTTATTTGTTTAATGGACCTCAACCCCATATTTTATTGTTCCTTGTTTTAATTATTAATTACTTTTTCTTTGAATATTATTATATATATATATATATAATTTTGTCTCCAATTAGGGGTCTTGACTATTTTTATAATTTTTGACTTCCCTCCTGTGGAGTTTGACTTTATTTTTATTCTTGTTACTTTTGTTTTTTAATATTTGATTAATTTACATATTAATTTTTTCAAAATAGCGTTTAATATAGCGTTTCTTAATGATATTTGTTTTTTAATATATAATAAATTAATATCATTAATTTAAATATTATGTTTCATAGCTATTACTTACATTATTTTTTGTTTGTACATTGCTCTCTATTTAAGTCTTTGTCATGGAATGCCTCTTCCTCTAGTCCTAATGATGAACCACACTTGTTGGTTTGAAATGCGTTGACCAAAAATTTATCTTATGTGATCTCTACTGAAAGACTTTGCTTAATTCACTATGGATCATAGAATACAAAAAAAGTCAATATATTGTCAAACCATTTTAATGTGGTCATTATATTATTATTATTTCAATAGCTTCTCCTTTTTATTAAAATTTTGGAATAATACTAAAATTACACCTTTCTATCAACATTTTTGCATCCACTAACTTCAACAAATATGGAAACTCTGAATAAAGAAACATGAATTAGTTATTGCATCTCTATAGATTAAATAATTTATTTACTTTGTGTGTGAGTCTAACATAATCACTTACAAGTTATAT
>APFE031629381.1:0-27272 GCA_000404065.3 Pinus taeda
TTCTTCATGGACGTGTCCTGGTCCCAACACGGTGAAGATGAGTTGACATGAGATAGAGAAAGCTCTCGAGGCAGGTGGTGTTCCATGTAAAGCGTGTGCTTCCAATGCATTGGAGTGGAGAATCCTGGTTGGTCGAGAGTGGACGGATGGATAATCGTTTGAGGGGAGGTTCGATGGTCCTTTGTTCGAGGGGAGGATTGTTGGGTATACGACCAAAGTCCCACATTGACTAGAAGTGGGGAGGATCATGGGTATATAAGGATGGACAAATATCTCCATTGGTATGAGGCCTTTTGGGGTAAGTCCAAAAGCAAATCCATGAGGGCTTAGGCCCAAAGTGGACAATATCATACCATTATGGAGATATGTGGTGTCCAGAGTCCTTACATATCCATACGATAGTCGCATAAGATTTTCATTGCTTTGTGTGGGTGGTATCTAATTTCCATGTCCTTATCGTTGATGGAGGGACCATGAAATGTGAAGGCAATTGTGAAAATATTAAGCTTCAGATGAGAGACTACCACCTAAAGACCCACATGTTTGCTATTGAAATGGGTGGTTGTGACATTGTCCCAGGTGTTAAATGTCTTCACACACTGGGCCCTATCACAATGAATTTCCAGGATTTATATACGAGTTTTAAGTAGAATGAACACATTCATACATTAAGGGAACTCCAGGTAGGTCCTCCTACTATCATCAACTTGCATTGAATGGGGGAGCTTTTAAAAAAGGGCTATCATGGAGTAGTCGCCCAGTTTAATTCCATTCAATACATTGAATCCACTACTCCTCATATTCATCCTGAGATGCAACATGTATTAGATCACCACCAACGGGTCTTTAACAAATCTAAAGAGCTTCCACCCTCTAGGGGTGAACATGATCATCACATCCCTTTGGTCCCGAGTGCCCAATCAGTTAATTTCCACCCATATCAATATCCTTTTTCCCAAAAGAATGAAATTGAAAAAATCATCAAGCAACTCCTCAAATTTGGTGTTATCTGTCCCAACATCAACCCTTATTCATCTCCAGTGGTCATGGTTCTAAAGAAAGATGGAGAATGACGCATCTGTCCGAACTTTTGGGCCCTCAACAACCTCACTATCAAGGACACATTTCCTATTTTGGTTGTTGATGTTCTGCTTGATGAACTACATGGTACTCAATTCTTTACCAAGCTAGACCTCCACTCAAGCTATCACCAAATATGCATGAAGGAAGTAGACATTCCCAAGATTGCATTCCAAACTCGTGAAGGCCATTATGAATTCCTGGTCATGCCATTTGGTCTTTGCAATGCTCAATCTACTTTTCAAAGCCTCATGAACCACTTGCTGAAACCATATCTCTGCAAATTTGTCCTGGTCTTCTTCGATGACATTCTCATCTACAACATAACTTGGGACAAACATCTTTAGCATTTAGACCAGATATTGCAACTGCTCCAAGACCACAAATTAATTTCCAAATTATCCAAGTGCTCTTATGGCGTGGAAGAAGTCGATTATTTGGGACACATTGTGGGTTGTGAAGGAGTGAGAGTTGATCCAAAAAAGATTCAGGCAATCTAAGATTGGTCCCAACCAAAAACCTTGAAGATTTTGAGGGGATTCTTGGGCTTCACTGGCTGCTATCACAATTTTTTCTACAATTATGGTTGCATTGCTAGACCCCTCACTAATATTCTCAAGAAAAAATAATTTCTCTGGACTGATGCAGCTCAGCATTCCTTCTTGGCTCTCAAATAGGCCATGTGCTCCACTCCCGTATTGACCCTACTAGACTTCACCAAATCTTTTTTGATTGAATGTGATGCTTTTGGTACTAGTATTAGCATGGTATTATTGTAGGAAGGTAGACCATTGGATTTCACCAGCCAACAACTCAGTGGCAAACATCTGGGTCAATCTACTTATGAGAAAGACATGATGTCCATCTTACATGCAGTAGACACCTAACGACCATACTTGTTGGGACGATGTTTCCAAATCTGCATGTGTTACACAACATTTTGTCACAGTCCCTATACTCCCCGTTCCTTGATCCTAGAGGACCTCTATAGTGAACCCTACATCTTTTCCTTTCATGAAGAAACTCCCATTGTGTCCCTCTTCATGAGAAGATCAATTCCATTTTGCATCATTTCCCATAAAACTCCTGTTTTGCCCAGTTTACAAGACCAACGCTAATGACCCTTGTCTTCCTCGCGCCGATATGTAGGGATTAGAATTGTCCCTAGCACCGACCAGAGCGACTGAGTTGTGTTCTAGTCACGCCGGTCCTATTACAGAAAGTTTTTAAATTGAGAGCCGAAGCTTCTAGCTCTAGAAGCTTCGTTACAGAAGTCTGGTAAATGGTTTGGCTTAATGGGGTCGAGGATGTCAGCTTGGGCTCCTTTCCCCTATAATGATGGAACTACCTTAAGGGATAAGACCTTCTCCCATGAGAATAGGATCCATCTCCCATCCGTTCATCCTATATAAACCTCCCTTTTTCCCAAGCACAAGCTAGTGTTAATGTTGGTGTGCTAGTGCTATTTTGGTTTGGAGTAAACAACAAGCTATTCATAGTTGTAGCTCTCTAGTTGTGTGAGGGAGAAGTGTGATTTAGTTGGAGTGAAGCCTAAAGGGAAGATCCTTAAAAATATTGTTGTTGTGGCCATCATGGAATGCTAGCAGAAGTGTGTGGGAACCTGGTCTTGTCAGAGGAGAACAACAACGTCAAGAAAAGGGTTGTAATCTCTTCTTGATTCAATATATATGAAACTATCGATTGATTTCCTACATGTTTTTTCATCTTACATATTCATGGCTTAATGTTTCTTGACTTTTTAAGTAGGTTGAATTACAATTTGTCTATTATCACGGTTGTTGTTTGCTGTTGTTTACTTGTTTCAGGTGTTTGAAGAAGGAAGCGAGAGATAGTTGGAGCGAGCAAAAAACGACATCATCAAATGGGATAAGTGTACTAAGAGGTATGCCCTCTTAATTGGTTCTAACCTAAGGAAATCTTCCATAGAATGTACCTATTGTGCCTAGATCCATTATCAGGCTAGAGGAATTTGTTTGTGTTCGCACTTATAATTTTACTTCACTACAAATTGGTGACTCCACTGGGGAAAACGTCCTTTCGTTTGTCTTGGATTTCATGATTTTGTGTGAACTTTTCTAGTTCCACTTTTTCCCTTTGGTTCTGTTTCTTTTCTCCTACTTACTGGCCTGAGTTTGAAATTCATAGTAGCAAATCTGGTCCCTGTTTCAATTTTTTTTTAATTTTTTCCTTGGCTCCGTTGATCAACACGCTTAATCTGCTGACAGTCGTGACAACCAGCGTGATTTGCTGAGAAACAGTCGCGTCGACTAGTCTCTGGTGCTTGTTGTCAGTTATGTAGTCGCACCAATGCCTGTAAGAGAAGATTATGGTTTGTCCCCAATCTTGGCCAACATGCTTTTCTCTCATGTTTTTGACCCCATAAGCCTTTTAGATTGTTTTCTCCCTGACTAGAAAGTTGCTTTTCATTTGGTTTTGTTTGCTTGTTGGCTTATCATCTTCCTGCTTGATTTCTTGAGTCATTGAGTGGTCAGTGAAACCAGGGCATCTATATTGACATCCATTCAGCTGATTGTGGACTCAATGAGTCGAGTTGTAGGTGTACTTACTCCTTGCATTTCGTTTGTGGTCCTTTTACGACTTTGACTTCCATTACACAAGTTTGAAAAGTTTTTGTTTGCTTGTTTAAACGTTTCTTTTCGGCATGGATTACGTTGCTTGTCTTGTTGTTGGTAATTTTGGTTCTTCATTAGTTTGAATGAGCCTCTCTTTTCATGTTTTCATTTGCTTGAAGAGTTGATTGTCTCAAAAACTTGTTCATTGAAGTATTGTATGTGAAACGTTTATTTTGTTGCTTCATGAAAAATATGAAATTCTAGTTTGTTGCATCATTGTGCTACGATTGCTTGCATCACTTAAAGACTAGGATTGCATTGGCATTTGAAAAAGGAAAATAACTCTTTTTTCTTTTTAAAGGACTATTAGAAATGCGCTTGTCAGGAAATTAGGAATTGGAATGCATTTTTCATTAGTTTATTTTTTTGAAAAGTGAAGTAGTGAAAGATCATTTTGTTTTCAGTTGTTTGGTTGTTTGCCTTTGATGAAGTAGTTTCTACCCTCTCTAGTGTAGGCATTCATCGAATTGAAAGGGTCTTGTCTCATTTAGTTGCATTTAAGTTTTTTTGAGTCGCATCGCTGAGACCAAAAAACTGAAACATAACTCAAGATAAACTTTAAAATGAATTCAATTAACCTAAGGTGCATTTGACACTTAACGATTATATCTAGAAGGTCTAGGCTAGAGATGCATTCCAGTGTTGTTAAACCTAGCAGCTGTCATTAGCTTCGGCATTAGACAATGCTAGTACATATTTTTGCTCCCCGTACCGTCGAGTATATAATGGGAGAACCCTCTAGGTTGCAATCCTTTATCCTTAGGAAGTGGAGTCAGCCGGCTTGTGAACGTGATACACCGAACACAACATTCGGGGAGATTGCCTGCTCCTACTTCTCGGTTCACCGGGAGGTATTCTGTAGTTCACGGTTGCCTGGTAATCCTGTTTACCTAGATAATCCAGAGTAGTCATTTGATATTTTTGACTCATTAAACTTAAAATATAATTCGAGCACTTGTCCTTTCGAGCTCATTTCCATTCAAAAGCGATAGTGTCATCTTTGTTTCTTTCTCGACTCTTAAAAAATGAAAGAGCACTAGTATTTTATGCATCTTAATAATTGATTGCCCATGATCTGATAAGACCCTGTTAGTCTTTTTAGAGACCAAACCATGGGTTTCCCTTAAAGAACATTTTAAAGCCTTGAAGTGATTTTTTTTGTTGACTAAGAGAAGGTCATCGTGGCTGAACCATATGGTTCACCCAATTCCTCTGTCTGAAAGATTGTCTGAGGAGATTTTTCCTGAGTTACCAGAGTCACTCGAAGACCAAGGTGTTGAACTCGGAATTGTTTTGAACATTCAACCTTTGTCATCTCGCCCTCCGCCTACTTTCAATACTCGTTCATTTGCTGATCTTGGCTTGAAGTCTTCGGACAATCCCGTTCAAACTCCTGAGAACTCGTTGACCACTGATCGTTAGCTTGGACTAGTTATATACCCTCTGAATCCTTTGTTTGACCCTATTGTGATATCAGAGCAACGTCCTTACAATCCATACGACCAGTCGGGTGTTCCTTTCGAACTATCCCCTCGTACTTCTTTGGCCATTCGTCGTCATTTGTTCTTGGATATGGAACCCGAAGGCGATGCTCTAGTCACCTCTCCGGAAGAGTTTGAAGTTTCTACTCCACACGCTATCAAGGAGGAAGAGTTTCCTTTTCCTCTTGAGGGTTTCCCCTATACCGTGGGTATTCTCGCCAGTTTGCCACCCAAATATGTGTCTTTGGCATAGTTGGTTTCAGATACACCTAGTGCCTCATCACTTTACCATAACCCTGTTTAGGCGTCAAGCGCCATGCCTACTTTAGGTCCGTTCGTTGTGAACACGACTTCCCATCAGGCTGTTACCTCAGTCCCGGTGCAGCCCACCATTCTGAACACCCTTGTATCATCAATCCCAGTTACCCATCAGGCACAACTGACAGTTTTGAAGAATGTCTCTGTTAGTTCCTCCATCCCTCTAGTCAGTGGCCAAGCTGTGCCATCACTTGGGGGAAAGCCTAAATGTTTCTATGGTGTCAGGTGCCACCAATGTGAGTGGCTCACAATCTCACATGGTTGGTATGAACCAACCTTCTTCTGGTGTTATTCATAACCCTAATAATCCTACTGGATCAAGCAATGTCCAATACCAATAGGTTCAGAATACCGTTGGTATGTCTGGATCGAACAATTTCCAGTATCAACAACACTACGAGGCTCAGGTCCAATACCAAACTCCTTACATTCCATATGGTTCTCAAGTAATGGTTAATCAACCTTACACCCTTCATTCTAGGTAGTACATTAAGCTTGGCTCGTCCACCTTCCAAGGTGGTTATGGCCAGATTCAGTTCAGAAATTTTCTGGGCATTGTTCAAGTATCCTTGCAACATCGAGGACAACCTCTACAACAACAAGGGCAACCTTTGTTTCCGCAAGGGCAACCTTTGTTCTGCAAGGGAAAATTTTGGTGCAGCAAGGGCTCTCCGTACAATAACAAGGGTAAATGATCCCACAGCAAGGTCAGCTGCAACAAATGCAGGGTCAACCCTTGCATCAGTTGCAGCAAATCGGGTAGTAGTAGATGCAATATGCTTCATACACCTCCCAGCCCATGCCCTCACAAGACCAACCTGTGCAGCCTCAGGGACAAATTTTGCAACTGTAAGGTCAATCCTTGCAACAACAAAACCAACCTGGGCAACAGCAACCCTTGTAAACGTATCAGCAGGGTCAACCCTTGCAGGGGCAGGGCCAAGGTCAAGTCCTACAGCAGTAGGCCCAAAATCCTAATGTCCTATGTCAACAGGTTAAATATCCTTTTGTTCAAGGGCAGCAGGTACATAATCCCTATGTCCAAGGGCAACAAGTGTATCAACCCTATGCCCAAGGACATCAGGTCCAAAATCCTCTTGTTCAAGGACAACAGGTTCATCACCCGTATGTTCAAGGACAACAGTTCCAATACCCATATATCCAAGGTCAACAGGCTCAATAACCTTTTAACCCTTATGTTTCTTATCAATAACCTAAGAAACATACATGTTAAGGCATCATTTGATTCTATTATTTCGAAGACCTCTCTCGATACATACTCTCAAATCCCCATGACTTGGAACTTTGGAATCACTTGATCCCTTAGGTGAGACCTTCCTTGCTGATGAAGGTATCATGGAAGTCATGTCTCTCGAGGAACCACATTGGATCGATACTCATCATTGCTCCTCATTCCTACCTCACCTGGCGGTCATGTATACCACTTTTGAAGAGTCCTCTTCTCCATCTCCGCCACTGATCACAACTCATGAAGTATGGTCGGAAGGAAATCTGGGTAATATTACCCAAACGATGTGAATTGATATTTCTATCAAGCTTGGTATCATTGAACATGTTCACATTGGGGTATCTTGTTCTCTAGATGAGATCAAGACTTATACTCGTCTCTTTTAGGAATTTCGTGATGTGTTTGCATGATCCTATGAAGAAATGCCCGACATTGATCCTAGCATTGTTGTGCATGAAATACCAACTTATCCACACGCAAAGCCTGTTCGCCAATGGCTCTGCCCAGTTCACCCTAGGAAGGTCGCCGCCATCAAGGGTGAAGTTGAGAAACTTCTCAAAGTTGGGTTCATCTATCCCATCCCTCTTATAGATTGGGTGTCCAATATTGTCCCCGTGACTAAAAAACAGGGCACGATCCGTGTTTGCGTTGATTATCAAGATCTCAATTGTGCTTGTCCTAAAGATAACTATCCTACTCCCTTCATTGATCAAATCATTGATGAATGTGCCACGAGCGAGATCTTTTCCTTTATGGATGGTTTTTCTGGTTACAACCATATCAACATTACACCAACCGATCAAGAAAAAACAACTTTTATCTGTTTGTGGGGTACGTTCGCATACAAAAATCTCCCTTTCAACCTCAAAAATGTTGGGGCTACGTTTTAGCGGGAAATGTCCTATGTGTTTGATGATATGTGCAACATTGTCTAGCCTTACTTGGATGACCTTCCCGCTCATTATCGTAAGCGCCAAGATCACTTGAACCATCTTCGACAGATTTTTCTATGCTATAGACATTATAACATTCAGTTAAACCCACATAAATGTGTTTTCTGCATAGAATCTGGACGACTCCTCAGCTTCATCATTTCCAAGGATGGTATTTTTCCTTGATTCACTGAAAGTCGAGGAAATTGTAAATTTACCCCCTCCATCTTCATTGCACCAACTCCAGAGCCTACAAAGAAAGGAAAATTTTCTCCATCGTTTTATACCCAATTATGTTGGGCTAGCTACAGGATTTACCTGGTTGCTAAAACAAGGAACACCCTTTGTTTGGGATGAGGTAGCCCAAAAATATTTTGATGATCTCAAGGCCATCCTCGTAAATGCTCCTCTATTGAACCCTCCGAATTATTATCGATATTACTTCCTGTACCTAGCTATGACCCCTGGCACTATTGCTATGGTCTTGGTCCAAGACGACGACGAAAGAAATGAACATGTTATTTACTACCTTAGTCGTAATCTCCTCTACACTGAAACGCGTTATGCACATGTCGAGAAGTTGGCTTTGGATGTCATCCAGGCTGTTCAATGTTTTCGGCACTACATTATTTTATGCACGACTACAGTGATTTCCGAATGCAACCCCATGACCTATATCCTGACTTGTCGGTTGCTCAGGGGAAAATATTCTAAATGGATCATGATCCTGGAAGAATTTGATTTGGTATTTACTACTTCCAAATCTAAGAAGTTACTTGTTTTCGCTGAATTGATTTGTTCCCTTCCATCTAAGTCTCTCCCTGCTGGTGCAGATGAACAACTTCTAGATGAGACTCTCTTTCTGATTAGCACCCTTGACCCATGGTATGGTGATATCATCGTGTATCTCTAGACGTCCATGTTCCGGTTCACGTTGACTAAGGATTATTGCCAAAGGATTCAACATCACTTCCAACCCTACCGTATTATTGGTGATACTTTATACCGTGTCGGAGTCGATTCAGTTCTTTGTCAATGCCTTATGATCAAGGAAGCTGAAAGAGTTCTCAATGAATGAAACTCTAGGGCATGTGGTGGTCATATGTTTGGATACGCTACTGCTCAAAAAATCCTTCACGCTGGTTATTTTTGGCCGTCTATTTTTAAGGACTGCATCGTTGCTATTTGCAAGTGCCATGAATGCCAAATTTATCAATGCAAGATGCATGCCCCACCTGCTCACCTACACCCCGTCATTACCGTTGGTCCTTTTGCCAAATGGGGCATCAATTATATGACATGTAACTCTCATTCGGCTAGGGAGAATGTCTATATTATCATCACTGTGGATGAATTCACCAAATGGGATGAAGTGATGCTTACATACTCTGCAGATGGTAAGACAATGACTCAATTCCTTTTCAACCATGTTATTTACAGGTTCGACATACCTCAAGCCATTGTCACAGACCATGGCTCCCATTTCAGAGACTACATGATGGTTGAGCTGACATCCGCATTGGGCTTGCGCCACGATGGCTCGACCCCATGTTACCCTCAGGCCAATGGCCAAGTTGAAGCCGTGAACAAGGTTTTGGTTACAATGCGTTAGCGAATTATTTGGATGCACGTGTGAAATTGGCATCTCATGCTCTTTTCAACTCTGTGGGCTTACCAAACCTCAACTAAAGATGTGACTGGTTTCACACCATTCCAGCTGGTCTATGGTCTAGAAGCAACATTGCCGATCGAATTCGAGATTCCTTCACTCAAGTTAGCTGTTAAACTCCTCCCTGAAACATCACCTTAGGAGGAATGCCTCTTATATTTAGAATGACTCGATGAGACTCGTTGTCTCACTTCCTTGGTCATCGAAGCAAAAAATAAACGAGTCAAGTCCCATTTCAACCAATCGGTCTCCCCTCGCACATTCTCTCAGGGTGATTTTGTCTTATTATATGACCAAGCTAATGATAAGCTGGGGGCATGCAAGTTCAAACCCATGTGGCATGGGCCCTACATTGTGAAATGTGTTTTGCAGAAAGGAGCTTATGAGCTTATTGATTATGAAGTAAATCCTCTGGATAAGCCCTGAAACGGGCTTTACCTCAAGAAGTATTATGCTTAGGTCATCTTGCATGGTTAATTGTGTACATTAGTGTGCCATTCATTTTTGTGCAGTGTCGTTTTGTGTGTTAGTTTTCAAATAAGCTTTCCTGTTTACTATGCTTTTCTTGCTCTGCAGATGTCTTTGACTCCTCACATTGGTTTCATTGATGGTGCTTGCCGTAGTACCTGGAATATCTCATCTGTGGCATGGGCTATTTATGACCCTAATGGTGAGTTGATTGACCTTCAAGGTATTTGTCTAGGTCGCACAACTAACAACATTGCTGAATAAAGTGCGCTCATCGAACTGTTGTTAGCAGCCATTGCTCTAGACATTAGAGAGTTGGTTGTCAACCTGGATTCACAGCTTGTCATCCTTCAACTCAACGGGAAATATTTGGTTAGAAACCCTCAAATATTGAGAATGTATCTCTGTATTCGTCTACTGGAAAGACATTTTGATTACATTACATATCATCATATTCCTAGGCGCATGAATACATTGACAGATGTATTAGCTAATTATGTGTTGGATAGACATTTATGAAACATTTGAAAAGATAAAACAACCATTTGTACCATAGTAAAAAATAAAATACAACATATCTATATCTATATATATAGATATGGTGATAATGTTTGATACATCAGAACCCCAAAAAATAATGTGTGTCCAAAATAACATCGGCGGCTTGTAGGCCTCCTATATCTGTGGCACACAGGGCTCAAAAATGAAAGTGTTGGACCTAGGAACTAATCAACATGGTGATTGTGGTAGCATGATATAGCTCATGCAACACAAGTCAGCAATCGGTGAATCCGATCCGAGATTCCCACTGTGTGTCTTTGGTACTTACAAGGAATGTCTCCTACCCGAGCATACTCCAGGATACCATGAGTCAACCCCTCAAGGTTCCTCGCGATATCCTCCTCATTGTCACTCCCCTCCTGATAAGGAGTGATAACATCAATCGGGTGAGGGACTCTCCTGGCTATTGGGGACATCCCAGCAGGCCACTCTGGTCCAATGTCTACATTAACAAGAGAAATGTTATAAGCACATATATACCCAAAACAATTTAAAAATATCAAAATTAAAAGATTTATTACCTTCATTGTCAAAATCCTCCCCATCTCATAAGGGCATATCCGGATCTCCATGGAAGTCGGTGCCACTGTATGGCCAGTCCTCCATGATGATCTTTTATCGTCATAGCCATGAAAAGAATGCAGGTCTATATGACATGTGCTAACCCATAGTGATCCTAGGCATCAAACGACTCCAATGGGCCATTTGTGGACCGCGAGGCATAGGAGGATCTACCTCAGTCAGTTGATACTAGAACAGTGGCACCCATTCCAAGAAAAAGGTCATGAGCACTGATCTGAAGCAAAATTGCTTCAGATTGCCCGCCTTAGCTTTGGTTAGCTAACGCTTTCTGTTGATCTTCATGGCCTCTATCCAGTTGAAGATTGTAGGTGTTGTACAGTCGATAGCATACATGAACTTCAACTTGTTGGTCTCATGTTCTACCTAGGACCCAACCACTCTGTTGATGGTCAACAGAAGCACTCTCAGTGTTAGATTCCGAACACTAGAAATCTCAATCTTACCACTCTTAGATTTTAGGGCCTTAGGGCAGTGTTCAACAAGCAATGAAGATATGCTTACCCGAATCGGTCGTGACCCATACAAGTTGATTGGTTCCCCTCTTCGGGATAGTCTAGTGATGAAATATATATCTGAAGTTTCCAACTCCATCTCCTAGTCGCCAATGACAAATATTTCCCGATTAATGTCCCAAAGACTAATCAGGTACCGAAGCAACTTGGGTTGGGCCTGCATCCCTGGCGTGAGAAAGAATTTGAGGAGCTTGCAAGCCCTCAAAGCTTCCAGGCAAGCTAGATCATTCAGTGCTTGGGTGTCCACATCCTCACGATCTCATTCTTTCCAGTCCACTATTTTTGGTTATTCTTTCCTGCAAAAGCCATTAATTTGAGTCAACAATCATGCTTGGCCCATAAATTTTAAGTTTTAACAGTGATTTTGTGAATAAATAGGTTTTTTCCCTATTCATGGCGCTAATGCGCCTGTTTTAAAAATAGTTGTGCCGACAATGTGACAGGCTTTGTTAATCATCCTCGGCTGGCGCGATTCCATGCCCAGAAGTCATGGCGACCGAGGGCAAAAAACGTTTTGCAAAACCCCCTCAAAAAACCAAAAAAATGGTTAAAAACAGGAATAAAAGACATGAAAATGGAGCTCAAGGCTTTGTCTCTTACCTGTAACTCACTGCTTGGCGAATGACCTCCCGGATCTCCCAATATCTACTATAGAAAAATTAGGGAAAATTTGAATAAAAAGTATTCATAGCGAAGTAGAATGGTAAATGGTAAAAATATATTACTTTTCTCCTTTTTATTCATTTTTTCATGAAAATATCAAGATTTTGTAAATATTTTAACCTATTTTTCCTCAAGAACTGGATAATACACTTTACCTTTTTGCACAACGACATGTGATGGATGTTCAGTGATGATGACAAGTCATGTTTCAGCTCTTTTCTCAAGTCGTTAAGCTCATATGAAAATATTGCTAAGTATTTCCCCTTTTGACTCGTAAAAGAGAATAAAATGGGGGGTCATTTTTTAAGCTCTTTTCTGACCCTTTAAAAATGAAAAGATGGTGGAGTCCTTGTCATTTCGAACTTGTTAACAGATGTGAAACATCATGTGCCTAGTATAAGTTTACCCCATTTTCGGGTTGGGAGGCACTATTTACAAAAAAGGTACTCCTTGACTGAAATGGTCAAGCAGTTCTCTCAAGTATCGTTTTCTACCTTTTCGGGCTCGAGAGACACCAATGTACGAAAAGGGACCATGTGGACTTTTATTTTTCTATGTCTTTTTCAAACTCTCTAAACACGAAAAAGATACCGAGTTACACCTTTGTCAGACTTGTTAACATATTAAATGACATCGGATTTGTCACCATGACAAACATGAGCTTCTCCTTCCTAGGGGTCGTTAAACTTACTAGGCCGGATTGGTCCAAAGGATGAACTTAAAGTGCAAGCATATGCTATCCCTTTTCAAGCTTGAGATTAAAAATAATTAGGGTACCTACCAGAAATGGTGGGGGAAAATTTGGAAATCTAATCAGTTGTGTCGGCAACTCGCTCTTGAACATGACACTTTTTGCTTCGTGTCGGGTTAGGATATCCTCCTTTGTATCATTGAACTTCCTAGGTTGGGCCGTTCATTTTGCCTTCCATTTGATCTCTGCCATGTCATCATGACCACCAATCCTATGGATCCAAAAGCTGCCAAACTAATAGTCATGTCGCCGATATGTTCAAGAGTTGTCCTTATGCAGTTACACTTACCTCTGATTCTTTGTATCATCTAAAATCATTTTTCATCCTTTTGTCTCGCATCGATGATGTGGGATACAATATGGCCCTCTTTTAACATGGTCACTTCCTGTCGACTTCAGCTCATTATCTAGGAAGTTGATCGAGAGACTCCCTTCCAGTACCTTAGAGCTTGCATGCCCTAATGGCAAGTTCTCCGCACTTGATGACAAGCTCACATCATTGGCCTTCGATCGAGTGATTTCACAGGTTTTTGACTTCAATTCCTCTATTCACATTCTGTGGATTGTGCTGATAGTACCTTGAGGACCATTGTCATTATTGGTGGTTTCTCTCGTGTTTGTTAATAGTTTAGATCATTGACTGGTAATCAAGCAACTTTCTAGCATGTTCAACGTCAACACATCTGTTCACATGTTAGGATTTGTACTTTGATCGGGTCGTGTTGGACTACATGACCTTGGACTCAGATTACACAAGTCTAGGTTGCGAAGTGATGTGACCTGGTTATGATGATATACATGTCTCTTTGAGATGGATGGCTGCAACCATACCATGAGTTATCATATGTGATCCTTCTCATTATTGGATGGTTGCGACCATACCTTGGTTTCATTATGATCCTCTTTGATGGATGGTTGCGCCCATACCTAGATCCATTTACATGATCATTCTCTTGATGGCTGCATCCATGCCATGATTCATGTGTCAATTGACAAAGTTTCAAGTTATGTATATGTATTTGTACTTTCTTGAAGGTTTTCCGATGACATGCTATGGTTCCCCGCACTAATTCCTAAAGCATTTCATCCCTCACTCTAGTTCGGCCTTCACGCTTTAAGGGGCATTTGTTACACAACATTTTGTCATTGTGCCTGTACTCCCCGTTCGTTGATCCCATAGGACCTCTACAATGAACCCTACATGCTTTCCCTTCATGAAGAAACTCCCATTGTGTCCCTCTTCATGAGCATACCAATTCCCTTTTACACCATTTTCCCTGAAACTTTTGTTTTGCCCAGTTTACAAGACTAGTGCTAATGATCCTAGTCTTCCTCACGCCGATATGTAGGGATTAGCACTATCCCTAGTGCTGACTGGAGCGACTGAGCTGTGTTCTAGTCATGCTGGTTCTGTTATGGAAATTTTTTAAATTAAGAGTCGAAGCTTCCAATTCTAGAAGCTTCGTAATGGAAGTCTGGTAAATGGTTTGGTCGGATGGGGTCGAGGATGTCAGTTTGGGTTCCTTTCCCCTATAATGATGGAGCTAACTCAAGGGAAAAGACCTTCTCCCATGATAAGAGGATCCATCTCCCATCCATTCATCCTATATAAACCTCCCTTTTTCCCAAGCACAAGCTAGTGTTAATGTTGGTGTGCTAGTGCTATTTTGGTTTGGAGTAAACAACAAGCTATTCATAGTTGTATCTCTCTAGTTGTGTGAGGGATAAGTGTGATTTGGTTGGTTTGAAGCCTAAAGGGAAGAGCCTTAAAACTATTGTTGTTGAGGCCATCATCAAATTCTAGCAGAAGTGTGTGGGAACCTGGTCTTGTCAGAGGAGAACAACAACGTCAACAATGGTTGTAATCTCTTCTTGATTCAATATATATGCAACTATCGATTGATTTAATACATGTTTTGTCATCTTACATATTCATGGCTTAATGTTTCTTGACCTATTAAGTAGGTTGAATTACAATTTGTCTACTATCACAATTGTTGTTTGCTTGTTTACTTGTTTTAGGTGTTTGAACAAGGAAGCGAGAGATAGCTGGAGTGAGCGAACAAGGACATCATCAAAAAGGATAAGCGTACTAAGAGGTAGGCCCTCTTAATTGGTTCTAACCTTAGGAAATCTTCCATAGAATGTACTTGTTGTGCCTAGACCCATTATCGACCTAGAGGAATTTGTTTGTGTTTGCACTTATAATTTTACTTCACCACAGCATGGACCATCAAAGCCTAAAATATTTTCTGGAGCAACGTTTATCATCACCACAGCAAAATAAATGGCTTGCAAAAATTCTGGGATATGATTATGATATAATTTACAAGAAAGGGTGAGACAATGTAGTGGCTGATGCTTTATCGTGCCAATTTGAGGATGACAACACCTTTCTATCAATCTCTCTACCCATACTAGATTGGATTGAAGAGGCCCGCAGGGAATGATTCTCCCACCCCTATCTTTCCCAACTCATTAATAACTTAAGAGAAGATCCTAATTCCTCAGTAAACTACTCTTGGAAGGATGAGATTCTTCGCTACAAGTATCGAGTAGTTATATCACCAGCCTCCATCCTAAAAACCCACATCTTGGACGAGCTACACTCATCTCCAATTGTAGGACATTCATGCTTTCAAAATACTTATGCTCGCGCACATTGTTCTTTCTTTTGGATTGGCATGAAAAATGGCATTCTTACTTTTGTAGCTGGATGTGATGTGTGCCAATGCAACAAAGGGGAAATAGTCAAGTTACAGGGAACCTTACAACCATTGCAACTCCCTGCCCCTATCTAGACAGATGTTTCCATGGATTTCATCACTAGTCTCCCAAAGTCAAGCAACAAATCAGTCATCATGGTGGTTGTAGGCTTACTTTCTAAATATGCTCATTTTTGCGCTCTACCACACCCATTTACCCCCACTTTGGTGGCTTAATTTTTCTTGGACTAGATCTTCAAACTCCATGGCATGCCGACTTCTGTTGTGTTCGATCGCGACCCCACTTTCACCAACCAATTTTGGCAGAAATTTTTCAAGCTACAAGACATGCAACTCCAACTAAGTACCACATATCATCCCCAAACCGATGGTCAAACATAAACAATCAAAATTTTTTTGGAGATATATCTGCGGTTCTTCACTTCAGAAAAGCAACATCAATGGGTACAGTGGCTACCTTTAGTTGAATGGTGGTATAATACTAACTATCTTGAAGACACCAATATGACTCCATATGAGGCGGTGTATGGAAAAATCCCACCTTATCCTTTGACGTTCTAAAGTAAAAGAAATTGATCAAGTCCTACATAACCGTGCTGCCATGATAGCTCATCTCAAAGATAATCTACGTCAAGCTCAAAACTGAATGAAGCAACATGCAGACCAACATCATTCCGAGGGCACATTTCAAGAAGGGGATTAGTTATATATAAGCAAACACCTCTCAAAGAAAAGGGTTCCCATAAACTAGAACCAAAATTCTGTGGGCCTTAACAAATACTTCAGCACATAGGAGCAATCGCCTACAAAATGGCCTTGCCACCTACTTCAAAAATCCATCCGGTCTTCCATGTATCATGCCTCAAGAAAGTGGTGGGGAACAATTACATAGTTCAAACAAGTCTACCCAAAATAGATGAGGAAGGTTCACTTTGGATTCAACCATAATAGGCCATCGATACTTGTTAAAGACTTCTCCACAACCACACGATCAAGGAAGTCCTCATCAAGTGGAAAGACACCTCTCTAGAAGATGCGACCTGGGAAGCAACCATTATTCTCAGTAATTTCCGCAGCTTTATCGTTGAGGACACGGTTTATTTTGATGGGGGAGGGCATGTTAGGGTCCAACCTAATCCCTTTATTTATGTAATAAGACCAATGGTCCCAGTTAGAGTCATAGTAAGTTAGAGAGTCAATAAATCCCGCATTAATAATTATAAGTGGTTGACCCTCATTAGAGAAAAGGGACCATAGTTAGTTGTAAACAAGCCATAGTTAATAAATAAAGTGGTTAACGAGTGTTATGCAAGGGACCACTAGTAGTTAAAGTTTTGGATGTTATTTACCTATAAATAGTCTTAGTTAGTAAGGGAAAGATTATCAAGTCTTATTGTAATTGAGCTCTACTCTATTGGAGGTAGCCCCCTAGAAGAGGCAAGTGAACATTGAATCTATTTCTGAATAATAAAATACTTTGTATTTTTTCTTATTTCATGTGATAATTCTAGGCTATATTTCTTCGTATTTTTGGTATTCTGGATTTCTCGCAGGTCAAGAGCATAACAGTCGTGGTGGTGCACCATGTTCATTTTCTTATCATAGCCAACATTTTTTTGGATGGGAGTAAGTGGCCAGCCACTTTGACTTAGTTCCTCTTGAAGTGAGGAAGGAAATTCTTCACTTATAGGCAAAGGAGTTTGGGGACCGCATGTATTTCTCTGATTCAGAGATTGTAAGCAAAAATCTCAAGTGGGTTCCCCATCTAGGGAAATTCCACAAGTGAAGGCTTCACTTGCTCCATTTTATTTCTTTGCATTTTTTGTTGGAAAATCTGCTAAATATGGTCATTTGTGGTAAGAAGGTCAACAATTACAAGTTGTTTGCAGGTCAGGAGGAGATCAAGATAATTCTACGAGACATTTGCTACAACTTGGATGACATTGTGCACAAGTTGACGAGGGTGGAGAGGTTTATCGTATTTGACTCAAATGAGCAACATGAAGTTCCTGCAGTCATTAATGCTCCCGCTGAGATCTCTCCTCAAGCAACTCCTCTCCCCTCTCTCCCGTCATCATCTTAGACTAATAGTCCACCAAGTGTATTGCACTAGTTTCTACTGCTAGTTACTATATGTTTTTTTGTTCCAAGTTTCATAGTGGATCGACATTTTTATCAATGACTTGATGATATAATATTGTGTAGCACCGTTTTGTCTTTTGTCTAGATCTATTTCAGAGTCAAATGGAGGCAACCGATTTGTAAACATTGTTTATGTAGTTACCTTGTTTTGCATTGTCTCAGGGTAGTCTCAACTTGGTAATTTTTGACCTCTCGTAGCAATGGTGTCTATGTTATCACCTCTAGTTGAAGAAATGACCTCCCAGGGTGTTTTTTTAGTATATGAAGAACTCTTATTGTAATATCTTTATCAATAACAAAAATCTTTTGACGCAACTTAAAAAAAAATGTTTTGAGATGAAAATTTATGCTTTTAGTGTTTGGGATATAATTCATGATAACTTTGTGATGATGCTCACAAAATCTAAGATCATTTTCTCAAATAAGGATTGGCTTTTAAATTGTGTTCAAATCCCCCATGTATGCCACTCATTGTCTTCTATATTAAAAAATAGTTTGTCTTTACTTAGTGGAATTAAACTCTGTAATTTTTTAATGGGTTGAAGTAGAAATAAAAATACAAAAAACAAAGTACCAAATAAAACAAACTTTTAATAATTATTATCATCATTTTTTTCCCCTTGGCAGAATCGTAATTTTATTCACGAGACAAAGTTACATGTTGTAGATGCTAAAAAGCATATGCATATGATCTGATCCTGTTTTCACATAATACATAAAAAAAAAACTATAAAAATTACAGCTAACCTATTCTTTTCTACCTTTCTTCTTTTCCACTTTTCAACAACCTCGAGCATTGGGAGTGGATGTTACAATGGACAATTGATTTTCATTTGTATTTATAGGATATTCTTTGTCAGAATCAGATCCCTCTGATCCATGAGTTTGTTTGCTGCCACTTACTTCCATTCCTATTATTTGGGACTCTTGTTGCTGCAAAGGGTTGTTGGGCCTCAAGTTGCAGACATTGGTGGGATCTTTCTTTTCCTTTTGTATGTTGTTATGGACCTTTTGTACATCCATTTCTACTTTTTTTTTCCTGTTGTTTCTGTTTTTTATGCTACTTCTTCCAAGGGTTCTGTATATTTCCAACCTTTTGGATTTTTGTGTTGCTTCTTATTCCATTTGGGTCTTTTTTAGCTTGTGGAGAGGCATATGGAGGTGGCCTGTTTGTAGACATCCACGGCATCAAAAATATGTATTTTCGTAATCTAATGGTTTAGTCCACTGTGTATTATTGAAAACCAATGTAATACAGTCTAGTAGTCCTTGGCTAAGATCTACTTCGAAGCATATCCCAACGAAAGTAAATATGCCTCTTGTGAGTCTGTCTGCGTCAATATTTAGGAACTTTCCCAGGGAGTTCCCTATAGCTATTAAAACATTATGATGCCAGAAGTGTAATGGAAGGTTATGCAACCTGACCCAAACTGGCATTTTTGATACCACCATTGTATTGGCATCAAACTCTGGGAACCAAGGGATCATGAAGAGTCATGCATTGCCCCAGAACCATGGTCCCTTATTGAGGATATGTTCCTTTTCTTGTATTGTGTTGAATCTGACTATAAACAACCCCTTGGAGCATAAGTGGATTTCATAATTTGGTGTCCATGCAACAAATATCCATTGGTGCAAAACATCAGATTTAGGCCAAAAGCCATTAAATCTACATTTGACTACTTTAATATAGAAATCTGAACACAAATCATTTACCTCAGGCATTGAGACTGTGAGTACAGGAGTCTGAGATTTTTGTTCCACGATGTATGGCCCTGTTAATTCGGGCAATGAAGCTAGTTTGGTTTGAGATTTTTCCTTTCCTTTGACTACAAATGTAAAAGAGCCTATGCTCTTTGAGCTGGTTCCAGAGCATCCACCTCTCAAACACAGATTGATTATGATATTCGAGTCTGAGAAAATACCATAATACTAGAATGTGTGATTATCCTAAAGGTAGTGTCCTGAATGAATAAGATTTTGCATGCTTTCTGGTATATCGAGGTGAGTCTGGATTTCATACTTTAAGTCTTGGATCTACCTCCCCTTTCGAATCCTCCACCAAATATGCCTTCCTTCCAACGTTTTAATGAAAATTTGTATCAAATCCGCCTCACAAGTGGGTGGATATGCCTGATAAAGGGCTCGATGTGATGCCAATGTGTCTAGATTTTATGGATTTGAGCATATCAGTGCTCTATCTGGTCCTTACTTCACCAGATCTAGGTCATGGAAGCTTTGCAGTGGGTCATATGCCATATCTATCCATTGCATATGACCACATTCCCCCTGAGGGTCTGGTTCTCTATGAGCTGTTAGAAGCAACGAATGATTTTGTACTCCCCAGATTCCTGGTAATGTACCTTTTACATAACCTTCTCTGCCTTTTGGGGCTGTAACCCAGATTTGCATCACGCGCCGACATATTTTTCTCACTGGATCTAACTCGAAATTTTGGTAAACGGACTTCTAGTTGGCCAAATATATTGGATCCCTCTGGAAGAACGCGGATGAAGGAGGAGCATATGAGTTTGTAGAAGAAACGAGACTAGATCCATCTGGTTTAAGCGCCTCATGTACTATCTATCAAAGAAATTCGAAGGTAGTGGCAGCTAGTCCCTCATATTGCTTTGCATTCCATTCACCGTCCACAGGAAGTGTGCCCTTTGTGGTTGCATGTAGTGCACCTGGCATCACCCTTTGTCATATACCCATCTGTGGCTTCGGGGAGGCCTCCCGGATATGGATCTTCCCATCCCAATGTTGTGACAGTGTGATTCATGGTAGCATAGAAGCCCTATTTTTGGTTCCATATTGGCACTGTTGCGGCCTGAACCACAGATAATCTCACTAAATTGAAAGCCATAGCTTTGTTGGCATCAAGTGTTGCCTTTGCTCCATTAGGATTTTCTGGTGAGTGCTTTGGCTTTTCAACTTTGATAGTAATAGCCAACACAGACTCGACCATTGTCGTTGTCTACTTCAACTTAGCACCTCTAACTTCCTCCTTCTTTGGAGTAGGGTTTGCTGCAGCGACCTTCTTGGCAGGGTGGGGAGCCATTTTCGATCTTCCATAATTATTATCATCATTGTATAGCTAGTTTCCAAATAGATATATAAGATCTTTATAAGGGATCTCCTCCACATAAAATGTATACACCCTATACTCTTTCAATCTTGAACTTATAACTTCAAATAATGGTACACAAATTTTTTACTTATTAATATTGTGTTAAGATAAAAAACATTATATAACAAAAATAGAGAAGTAGACTCCTAAAATTCTAACTACACTATATTGGTTCATTCACTTACAAGTACTCTATTCTAACGATACATATAGAAGTGCTCTATACTTATATGGTGTGTTGTATTCAATTAATTTTTTTTACCCTATATTCCTAAGTAAATCCCAAAATATTATTCTACAATTTATATAGATGTGACACTTCCACTTAGTTTAATATTTCTCAACCATGTTAGAGTAGATTGAAACATGTTCTTAAAATTAAAAATTGATTCTTGGTGGTATCTTTTTCTTAATTTATTGATGAATGAAATAGTCATGTGTCCTTATATTCTTAACTTTCCCATGATACTTTAAATACTCTATCATGGCTATATAACTTTTGGCTTGCTTTGAGTAACCTCAATGCATTACAATTATTGTATCTACCATATAAATTATTTTGTGGTTCGACATGCTACTAGGTATTCTGTGTGGCTCGACATGCTACTAAGTTTTTTGTTATGCATATGCAGATCTGCTTATGGATAGTTGCGTATCGATTCTGCAGTATGGACAGAGATGTACACATGTATGCTTCTTGAAAAGTGTGTACATATGCAGAAGTGTCTTCTAAGGATCATGTATGTATGCTAGTATTTTGATGTATATGATGTCTGATCAATCTTGTTGTGTTTGTTTCTATCTATCAATGAAGTCTTTCATGATGATTTGTGTTTGACAATGTTGGTTGAGGTTGAAATGATTATGTTATGAAATGTTGAATAGAAATGATATTGCTAAGAGATGATCTGTATTTGGTTCAGAAATATGTGACAAGGTCAGTGTGTGATTCAGTGATTAATCACAGTAATGTAGTGATTCAGTTTTAGGGTTCAGTGCTTTGAGATATGTAGGCAGGTTATCTGAAGAGAAATCATGTATATATGTGGGTATGTCTCATAATAGTAGCATATATATTCTGACATAAGATTGACCATGGTTTGCAGTGACATGATCTAGTTTCTGTGATGAACAATAAGTGGTCTGACAATCTGATGAAGAGTATACAGTGAATTGAGATGATCTAGTTGCTTTGGATTAAGTAATTGGCTTATTCAATGATTTGGTGATTAAGTTGGTTCAGTGAATTGATAAAGTGATTGGTTTTAGTTTTTTATTTGATATTAGGCTTAAATGATGATAATGGGCCGAGTTTGAAAATTTGATGAAAGTGGCCTATAGACTGTGATGTTTTGAGTCAAGTGGATTTAGTATGAACATTATGAAATGTGGTCCATGAAGGTTTTGAGGGTTGGAGCCTGTAGTGAGGAAGTCAAATCTCCCTTCCAGTGGTAGATGGTAAATCTGATCAAGAGGTTGGAGCTCCCTTCTAGTGGGTGTTGGGAAATGAGATCAGGGGGTTGGAGATCCCTTCTAATGGGTGCTGGAGAATGAGAGAAGGTTGTATCCGTCTGTAGGTGGGTTCATGCGTGTTGGTATGGGTCTACACCAATATAAGATTGTAAGAGGTTTTTCATTATAATAAAATATGAAGATAGAGATGAAAACAATAGTGGTTTTCTCCCACATTGGGTTTCCACCTAAAAATCTCGGTGTTCATGTGTGTTGATTTGATTCTTATGTGTGATGGTTTATTATGTTCTTAATGCACATGGTTATTGTTTCATTAATTCCTAATGAAGTGCTGATACATTGGTTCAAGTTAAACAAATGGTGAATTAACTGAAAAGTTAGCTAATTGGATATACGCTAGTTGTGTACATAAAGATCATGTACATATGCAGGTTTACTTCATTATAGTTGCGTATAGAAATCCGAATAAGAAAAGAAAAGTTTAAGTGATTTTTTAAAATAATAATTCATACCCCCCCAATATTTTTCCCAACAATTGGGATCATAGCGAGTCCTTATGAAGAATCTTGATCGCTTGAAGGAGATCTGTCAAAAAGAGTAGTCAAGTAGTATTTTCTATTAGGCCACATTTATTTAATGGAAATAACATTGTCTTTTGTAAAGTCAGGATGAGAGCATACTTGTAAGTGCTCAGAGCTGATGTATGTGAAATTGTTGAAAGTGGATATCAATATCCAACCTCCATTCCTATAGATACTACAGGAAAGAAACAATATGAAATCAATGCAAAGGTTGTGAATGCCATCTTGGGAAGTTTGGTTGAGTCTGAGTTCGTGAAAGTAATGCTGCTGAAAACAATAAAGACAATGTGGTATAAGCTTATCCAATGTTATGAAGGTTACACCATGGTAAAAAGTGCTAAACTCCAATAATTTAGAATACAGTATGAGACACTGAAAATGCATGATGATGAAATTATTGCAACATATTCCCTTAGAGTAGATGAAGTTGTTAATTCCATGAGAAATATTGGTGATGAAATAGAAGATGCTACTGTTGTTGAGAATATTTTTAGATCACAAACTTTGAAGTTCAATTCCAAAGTCTTCGCTATTGAAGACATGCAGGATCTGAAAAATCACACACTTGATAAGCTCCATGCAATATTGACAGCATTTGAGATGAGGAAATGTGGTCCTTAAAACATGAGAGAAGCAACCTTCAAATCCACATAAAAAGGGAAATGAAAGGAAGCACCCAAAGACACAAGCTACATGTCATATGAGGAAGAAGAAAACTTTGTGAGAAAGATGCAAGTGGGAACTAGAAAGTTCATAGGTAAGCTTCCCTTTAAATATTTTGCTTGTGGAAGAGTAGGCCATTATGCATTCAAATGTCCTTATAGAGAAAATCATAAAGAATATGGAAAGAATGTTTCTAAAAATAATTTCTTTGAAAAAAAAAAGATTTTACTCTAATGAAGATAGTCATAGCACATCCGATGACCAAGAAAATTCAGATTCAGATTCTAACAGTGAATATCAAGTACTTATGGCTCTTGAAGATTAATCAATAAATGAATCAAATAGTTGTGAGGTAAATGATTCAATGAAAGCTCTAAAGGAGAATGATAATATCAGGAAGGCTAACAAAGAATTGGAATCAAAAGAAAATAACATGATTGAGTAAATAAACATGTTAAAGATGGAATTAGAAGTAACCAACAGAAGAAGGGAAAGCATAAGAAAACAACTTCAAGAAAAGGAAAAGCATTGTGAAACATTAGAATATGAAATTATGACACTAAAGGAATATTATGAAAAGATCAATAAATGGGCAAAGGCATATGAGTCTCTAGAGAAGATTATTAATGAACAACACTCTCCTTTGATCAAGACTGGCATTGGGTATGATCATACACAATGTGATGAAAAAACCAGTATAGCGTTGTTCAAGGAAAATATGAATCAAATCAAGATTTGTCCCTAGGCACAAAGGATGGTTTTATGGATATTATTTCTCTTGTAAATCATTTGGGCATAAGGTCAATAATTGCAAGTAAGGTATGCATACTAAAACCAAGAGATGGGATAAGTTCCAACACATAATTAGAAATTGCAAGCAGATCTAGAGGAAGAAGGAGTCTCATTAAAAAATGTAGGGAAGATTGACCATATTACATTCCATTGGTTCTTAAAGCTTACTTCTCACAGTGACTGTAGAGGTGATGTGAGGTACATGACCTCATAAGATCAGAAAATGACTATCAAGTCCTCAGGATCAGTGATATGTAATTTTAAGGGGAGAAATACATATGTTGTTTTGATGATAATTCCCATGGTTGTTTTGATATTCATGTTGCTTACATTACTGACAATGCATATGACGCAGTAACAATGAATAGGTACAGATAGTACAGGCTCAGGGGGAGATGTGGTTATGAAAATTCAACATTTTAATTTCTGTATGCATTTCCTATGAAGGACAGTCGCATATATACGTGAGTTCAGATCTAGACAGTCATGTCTATACATGAGTTCAGATCCAGACAATTGCGTATGTTTCTCTATGATGAAGAAATAGTAGGACTGTCCTAGGGAGAAGTTGTAATATGCTTCAGTTAGTTATTATTTGGATTTTTGGTTCTAACTTTGGTTGGTTACAGTCAGTGGATGCTACTTAAAAATGGTATTGGCTTATAATGGTTTATAAGTTGCTGCAATATGACATGGATTTATTGATTGATGAAGTTGCTTTGATGACCTTACTGATGGATGAGTTGACGTGATAATACCTAACAGTGAACAATTGACACAATTTTAGGGGGATAATTTTCTATGCTTCTAATAGTGCATTGTTGGCCTTATGATTTCTTGAGAATTTCTTGTTACATAATGATGCTTATATTAATGATGTTGTTGAAGATACTCATGTTGCTGAAGTTTTTGAATGAGGACTATATGTTGCATCATGCTATGTTGTTTTCATGGGTTTCCTATGATGAAATCATGGATGATACTTATATATCGTTGAGCCACATAGTTGTTATGTTGCTAATAATCAGATTTATGAAGATTGTATTGATGCTGCATATGGTACATATGTTATGACGTTGCTTACATGTTGATATTCATAAGTTTAAGGAGATAAACAAAGCTTGATCATACAACTTCATTATTTGATGATGATGAGTGTCACTCATTAGTTTTATGTTGTTTCAATATGCCTTCAAAGATGCATAAGTTGCATATGGTGCAGTTATGGATGATAATGCCTAGAGTGCTTGGTTCTCAAATGTACATGATATGTTGCACATGGTATATTGTTTGAGGATTATTTGTCTTGATGGTATCAAGGATATGGGTTACTAACAAATTTTGATAAATTATGGTGAGCTCATGATTTTCTATTGATGACTTTTCTCATTTATGAGAAGCTAGATACATACTACTATCTCTATGTCGTGGGATATAATTGATGGGTGAATTACATATAAGGATCTAATGTATGATTACTTAAGTTGCACGTTGATGAAGTGGTGTTAGTGTGATAGTTCTTCTTGCATGAATAAAATGGACCAAGAGAATGATTTTACTATAGGTTTCATGAAGACATGATTATTAATATACTACTGCTACATCTGTTGAATGATACTTGGAGACATGGCATATTTAGTCACATATTGATAATGTTGAGGAATGATACTACTTTTCCCCTATCTTACTTTATGATGATATGCTTGGTTCTCACATATGCTAATATATGTTTCTATGCTACAAAAGATCCATATGCCTTTGATGAACATGGATTGAGACTCTTCCTACTAAGAGAAAGAGAAATTTGACCTTGATGAGGTTAAGAGGATGAGTTGATAATAGATCTCTATGGAAAAATCTTATATTGTTGATGCTACATACTTGGTCACAGGTTAATGATATTAAAGCTACATTGTCATATCCTACAGATTGATGATGAAAATGTGCATGTTGTTGTTCATGTTGCTGCTGACAGATGCTTATGGTGCAGATCCCATATGGTGTATGATGATTGTTGATGACTATCATGGTCTTATTGAGGTCTTTGGTCTTGGTTATAAATGCCATATCTTTCTCTTGATGTAAAGGTCATGTAAATACCTATGTTATAAATCATTGTAAAATTCAGTCATGTATGGAATATTGTGGTCAAGTCATGTAATCCCATCATTTTGGGCATGTGATGTAATGTTGAAGCAAATATGTAACCCCGTGTCATGCGGAAAGAGTTATTTTTGCGGACAAACCTAACCTCCCTAGGAGTCTAAGACTCTCTAGTGACAAACAAACCAAACAAGAGCAATCCTTCTCTAAACACACGTTATTCTATGAGAGATCAAGTGTTTTACGATCTTACCTTAGGTCCAACGCTTGTTGTAGAAGTCCAGCCTTGATGATCCAGATGAGCTCCTCCTTCACTTTAAGACCTGCATACACTAACAAAGCAAACGATTACATAACACCTGAATATTTCATAAAACAAAGCATATCCATCACATAGACCAAGGAGTACATGAAATAATTCATTAACAACAAATCATTGAGAAGAATGGACTTATTTGTATTAAGGAAACAAAAAAGGAACCATTTCAACCTGAGCCTTGGTGTTGTGCAAGCTCCTCCCAGGGTCCAGCAAGAGATTTCCTCTACTTTGACAAGCTCACCCACTCCCACTATGGCAACAAGGAAGGATAGTGATCTCTCCTCACAAGTCAACCAATGGAAGTCCTAATTCCAGCAGCATTTACCCTTTAGAATGTTCAGCTTTCAACCTCCCCTCCTTTGGCCCAATGCCTGTATTTATAGCATTCTAGAAGAGGTTATTCAGTTCCAACATCAATGGGAT
>APFE031629381.1:46975-64407 GCA_000404065.3 Pinus taeda
ACATAACACCTGAATATTCATCATAAAACAAAGCATATTTATCACATAGACCAAGGAGTACATGAAATAATTCATTAACAACAAATCATTGAGAAGAATGGACTTATTTGTATTAAGGAAACAAAAAAGGGAACCATTACAACCTGAGCCTTGGTGTTGTGCAAGCTCCTCCCAGGGTCCAGCAAGAGATTTCCTCTACTTTGACAAGCTCACCCACTCCCACTATGGCAACAAGGAAGGATAGTGATCTCTCCTCACAAGTCAACAATGGAAGTCCTAATTCCAGCAGCATTTACCCTTTAGAATGTTCAGCTTTCAACCTTCCCTCCTTTGGCCCAAGGCCTGTATTTATAGTATTCTAGAGGAAGTTATTCAGTTCCAACATCAATGGGATACTCCCTCTTTTGGATGGGGTAGCTCCTCTCTTGATGGGATAAGTTCCTCTATCATAGGAGTGCATGAACCATCTGGAGGTGCTCAATCCACGTCAAACACTCTTCTAGAAAGCTCTAGAAGTGACCACAAGTAACTTTTTAAAGATGAAACTCGCGCCTTTTGACCTTTACAGGGGTACGCACCCATCCTTTGGCTTACAGAGCGTACAAGTACGCAGTTACAGTGTGTTTGGAGTGCGTATACGCAGGCAAGGTAGAGAGAACCTGCGTACCCAGAGATAAACATGTTTTTAAGTGACTTTCTCTCTTTTTGAAGTTTTGACATGAAGAGCATAGGTATGAGGCTTGACAAGGAGGACAATATGACTATTGATGGAGCCATATTAACTGCAGATAGCCATGGTGACAAATTTCAGTGTAACACCCCACCATGTTGGGTGATCAATGTAAGCATGAGTCATTGGTGATAGGAAAGGTCATGTCTGGTTGAGTCATAGAGTCATGTACTTATTTATATATCTTTAAAAATTCAACATGTGCTCCGGGGGAGCATGGTCACTATTCAATGTTCATACTCAGCAGATAAGATCTACAGTGCTCATGTCAACAAAGAGAGATAAGATTTCAGGCAACATTAGTCAGTCCTTTTCCCTTGATGTTAAAGGGGGGGAGAAGCTTGGTGTTTGGAGAATGCTTGGTGACATGGGAGAGAAACTTGGTATATCTATAGATGTGTTTACAACGATCTACAGGTGGTGATGACCAAACACCAAAGTGGTTGCCATCAATTTCAAAGGGGGAGATTGTTGGCATTATGACAAATGTGTTGTCCTTAATGGAAACCTACTTAATAAAGATGTCAACATGATGGTAGCAGGATGAGTATTTAGGCCAATAAAAATGTGATAGAAATATTGGACAAAGGAATATCAATTGAGAGATAGAGGAATGTTAAAGATGAAGTTTCAGGAAGTATACACGGGTTCTGTGAAGAAAATCTGCACACATATGCAGGTATGGTGAAGAAAATTCATGTATAATTTTCACACCATGGTATTCTAAATATGAGAGGTCTTTACCATGGTAGTGGCACATAGTAATGAGCGTGACAACAAATATTTGATCCCATCACAGAATACCATCGACATAACTAAGGGTTTGACCCATGGTATTGGCTAAGGCCTAAGCTATATAAGGAGATGGAGATCAAAGTGTTTTGGTGGGCATGAGATGGCTTATTGATGAATTGTTTGATCCCGGGAGTGTGATGATGGATCAAATCTTATAGATCTAAAATGACTACACATTGAATAATTTGCTTATGGTTTGATAGATCTGTGATGATGATGTTACGATGTGTGTCTTTTACAATGTATGTCGATATTTGGGTTTGATTAATGTTCTATTATGCAACGAAGGTATGATCCAATAGTTATAGATCTATACACAAGTTTTCTTTAGAAGGATCGCGTACATACATGGATCTTCTTTTGGATAGTTGCATATTGATTTTGCAGTATGGATAGATTTGTACACGAGTATTCTTCTTGAAAGGCACGTACATATGTGGAAGTGTCTTATAAGGGTCACATACATATGCTATGGTTTTGTTGTATATGATGTCTGATGAGTCTTGTTGTGTTTGATGTTGTCTATTGATGAAGTCTTTCATGATTATATGTGTTTGACAATGTTGGTTGAGGTTGAATTGATTATGTTATGAAATGTTGAATAACAATGATACTGCTATGAGATGATCTGTATTTGGTTCAGAGATCTGTGACATGTTCAGTGTGTGTTTCAGTGATTGATTATAGTAGTGCAATGATTCAATTTCAGGGTTCAGTGCTTTGATATTTGTACGCAATTTATCTGAATACAAAGTGCATATATATGTGGGTATGTCTCATAATAGTAGCATATATATTCTGACATAAGATTGACCAGTTTTTGTATTGAAATTATTTGGTTTTTGTGATGAACAGTAAGTGGTCTGACATTTTGATGAAGAGTATATAGTGAATCGAGATAATCTAGTTGCTTTGGATTTGGTAATTGGCTTATTAAACAATTTGGTGATTAATTTGGTTCAGTGATTTGATACAGTGATTGGTTTTAGTTTTCTATTTGATATTGCGCTTAAATAATGGTAGTGGGTCTAGTCTGGAAATTTTATGAAAGGTGGCCTATAGATTGTGATATTTTGAGTCAAGTGGATCAAGTATACAAATTATGAAACATGGTCCACAAAGGTGTTGAGGGTTGGATCCTTCAGTGAGGAATTCGAAGCTTGCTTCGAGTGGTAGTTGGTAAATCTGATCAGGGGGTCAGAGCTCCCTTCTGGTGGGTGCCAATAAATGATATCAGGGGGTAGGAGATCCCTTCCAGTGGGTGTTGGAGAATGAGAGAAGGTTGTATTCTAATGTAGTTGGGTGGCTATGTGCTGGTATGAGTCTGCGCTAGTACACGATTTTTAGAGGTTTTTCATTATAATAAAAGATGAAGACAAAGACAACAACAACAGTGGTTTTCTCCCACATTGGGTTTCCACCTAAAAATCATGGTGTTCATGTGTGTTGATGTGTTTCTTATGTGTGATGGCTTATTCTTTTCTTATTGCACATGATACCTTGTTAATTAATGCTTAATGAAATACTGATACACTGGTTCAAGTTAAACAGATGATGAATTAATTGAAAAATTAGTTAACTGGATATATGCTAGTTGTCAAAATAATAGTCATGTACATACATAGGTTTACGTCATTATAGTCGCATACAAAAATCTGAATAAGAAAAGAAAATTTTAAGTGAGTTTTTAAAATACTTATTCACACCCCCCCAAGCAGTATTTTTCGCAACATCATCTTTTCCACAATCCAAAATAGCAATTGAGATTCACCTCTGGGTAGATCAACGTTTAACACTTCTGAGTTGGCACTTGGGCTCTAGTGAAGTGGTTAACTCTCTAATCTATGGGCTCGAGATTCCTCTTCGTTGCAATCTGAGTCATTAGTTGAGTTTCACCTCTTGTTCAAGAAGCATTTAGCATTTCTGAGCTAGCACTTGGGCTCCAATGAAGTGGATAACTCTCTAATCTATGGACTAGCCAATCCCCTTCGCCAGGTTGACCTTCCTCTCTCTCAGTTTAAGAATTTTTCCTTACCTTTCCCTTGGTTCGGTTTCAATTCTCCCCATAGTCGAGCTTTCAGGATTTTCTTCTTTTATGTTTGTTTTATCTCTTAACCAACATTGTTGGCTTTTCAAGCTCTCAATGCACTCAAGTTTCTAAGGGGTTACTTCTTTTTAGTCCCTTCCATTCCTTGTGATTTCATGTTCTATTAAGATCTCTCTTAAGCTTTCCCCTCCATATTGTATCTCTCTTTGGGAACGCCCTTCTATCGACACCTCACACTCCTCCCACCCTTATCTCATCTATGACAAGTCTCCCCTCACTTACCAAAACAACGTATATCCTCATGTAGCTAAAATACCTCGTCAAAAGGCCCGTGTTCGTTGGGGGGAAATATATTATCAGGAGCGTGGAAATAGAAGGTGCACACAAACTCAACTCAAAGCCAAAAGGTTTTACAACATGATTTCGGGATCTTGCCCACCTCCTATTCAAGTAGAAATCTCACAAGTTGAGAGGGAAACAATTAACCAACAATGCCTTCTATCGAATATAGAGTTTCTAACAGATATGGTTGATTGGGTGCCCAATGCAAGTCACACGTGTGGACGATACAATCAATACATGTACATGATGGGTCTCTATTGACACACAGGTATTTGTTGGGAAAAGTATTATTGGCAAAGCACAAAAATTGGGAGGACATCCTCCTCTCCATGGAACACTTGCATCGACACATGGAAAAGTTGGATCGTTGACTGGAGCACATCGAGAAGCACATAGGCATCCATCTCGCCAATGGTTGCTCATCGGGCAGAAATAAAGAGCCTATTCAGGTTGCAACCATAGATTTGGATCCCTCCTGGTCAATTTCCTCTGCAATGGTTTTAGTTTAACATTGTTTGAATTTATTTTATTTTTGTTAAGGCTTTGAAGGCTCGATATTCAACATATGCATTTTTATTTTTGGCTCTTCAGGTAACATTTTTTCTTATGCCTCCTTAAAAATAATGCATTTCTTGATATGGTTGGGTTACTCTAGCGACCAACCTATCTAAAATGTTTAGAATTATTATGTAATATCTCGTTTGGAAGGCAATACAAATATTTATTTAAAAAAACTAACTTTATAAGTTAGAATTCGAGAATACATTGACTCATACTAAAAATTTACTACATATTTACTCATATGTAAACATAAACCATTATTATTATTATTATTATTATTTGTGACTAAGTTGATCCTAGGCCAAGGCTAGCCAGTTTATTGGATGGAAGAAGACTGATCTACCAACAATGGGATGCTTATCACTAAAAATTTACTAAATCTTTACTCATATGTGAACATTGTTGGTAATGTTGGAATTGATGTCAATTGATCATGTTGATGATATTGTGTTAAGGTTGATTTATGTTGAATTCTAGATTGCTTGAAGTGCAAAAGTTGAAAGTGATGTGAAGTGAAAACACTAATCATCATTAAATATGTTGATTGGTTATCTTGATGTATGGTCTACAATTAAAATAAAAAATGGCACATGATATATTGAGACATAAGCTGGAACATGTATGCTTTCATTAAATAGGAAAAATGCATGGTACAAATTTGGAAAATGTAGTTAATACAAATCTGAAAAGCTTTCAAGATTTGTCTCTTATAATCATTACTGTTGAGCTATATTATTTCAGCTCTATTTTATTTCACAAAATTCTAAATTTCAAATTTGAAAATGAAGAGGTAGATTGTGAACAACCTTAGAAGACAAGAGACAACTCCCGTTTTGTATTCCTGCATAGGATACAAATAGTCAATAAGCTATGCCTATAAAATATACATTATTGAATGAGAAAATAGCTTTTTGATGTTAAGAATTTTGTATGGGAGGCTTCATGAGCAACATTCTGGTGATGAGAAGAAGAGAAAAGTAGCAGAAAAGGAACAAAACTGAAGAAGAGAAGCAGAGAAGATGTGAAACATAATTGAGGTAAAAAATTGATATTAGGTAACCAGAAAACTTGACTTTGTATTGTGATTGAGAGTTTTCAGTCTCCTTTCAAGTTGTAGCTTGATAAAGAACATGTTGTAGCCTATTGAGGTAGGAGCCTCCTGTGGGTTGTAGCCTGTAGAAAACTTGGTGGGAGTTGGAGCTTCCTTGAGGTAGTTTCCTCCTATAGGTTGGAGCCTATAAAAAATCTGATGTAATAGGGTAGTAGGAGCTTTCCTTCACATCACTTTCAGCCAAAAAATCATGGTTTTCTCCCTTATGGGTTTCCATTTATATCTAGTGTCTTCATGTGTTTCTTGTTGAATATTGTGTGAATGCTCTTGAATTCTGAATAAGTATATATGCAAATGTCTCTCTCTCTCTGGTAGTTGCAAAAGAAACCATTAATAATTGAACTATACAGAGGTCATTAGTTGCATAAAAATAAAATTGAAAAGAAAATTAAGTTAAGCTAAATAATTGGAAAGATACAATTACTTATTCACCCCCCACCCCAATTAGTAATTTCCAAGCATATATCGAATATAAACTATTATTATTATTATTATTAATTTTTTGTGACTAGGTTGAGCCTAGGTCGGGGCTAGCCCATTTATTGGATGGAAGAAGATTGATCTACCAACAATGGGGTGCATATCTCCAGGATTGTATGGATCGAAGAAGACCGATCTACCAACAATTGGATGTTTATCACCAGGATTGTGTGAGGCTTAGTTGAGCTTATACACCCTTTGGGAAATTTAATTCCCCCTACGTGGCTTCCGTCCTCAACTCCTCCCCATTAGGTTTGAACCCGTGAACTAGTGGGGACTAAACCCCACGTAAACCAACTGGTCTAAACCAATAATGGTGAACATAAACCATTATTAATCTTATGGTGTGAGAAAATGAGAAGCATAATACAATATTTCTCAAGAAGATGTATGGTGTAAGAAAAGTTGAGAGGAAGGCTTATAACTAGTGAGGGAAAGTTCAATGATGAGCCCATAAGCCTCTGTCCATTAATTATGTTGTTATCAGGTGTCACCCATTGATTAGCAAATCAACAAGTTGCAACTTTCCAATTGGTAAATATCAGCATTATAATGTTGTTTGCAATTCGGTTCAAAATATCAGTATCATAATTTTGAGTAGCACATCAACAAGTTGCAACTTTTCAATTGGTAAATATTGGTATTATAATTTTGTTTGTGGTTGTGTTCAAAATATTAGTATCATAATTTTTGGGTAGAAAAGGGCCCGCACAATAGTTTTGGGGCTCAAAGCCCGCAATTTTGGGAAAGGTATGGTAAATACTCCGCGAAGTGCGCAGAGCGCAAATTGTAAATAAGTCGAGTCAAAGGGTTGTCCACCCAAGAAATAATAAAGAATAAGAAGTAAGTCGGCTTGCCCATGGTCTGTGGACCATGAGAATTTATAAATAGAGCGAGGCTTTATGGGTAGAAGGTAGCTTGGATATAGATTTCTGGATCTGAAATGTAATGGGTTGTGGAGGAGCGAAGTCTTGAAGCGTTTGTAAGTCTGAGTCAAGAGGGTTGGTAGGTAGAGAGAGGATCTACAACTATGTGCGCAAAAGCCTAGTAGAGTCCGCAACTGTGTGCGCAGACCCCTGCAGCTGAGTGCGCAGGGGGAATCTGGATGTATTGGTGAAGGAATTAAATAAAGATAAGTTGATTCTGAAATTCTGTGTTAAATCCGAATTATTGTGGATCTGGCTAATTTGTGGTTAATATAACTATTTGATCTATGCGCGTATGCTTATGTTATGAGTTTATGCAAATCTGTATCTTTCTTAAGTGCGCGAACTGGTTATTTCTGTTAAATGTTTGCTTAAAGACCATAAAAAGTAGATCTAAATAACCGCATATTAATAAGTATTAAAGGGTTTCTTGGGTCCGAATCTGTGTGGAGCAGAGTGGCACAAAGCCACATAATGGTGTGCGAACCTTCCAGACCACATCAAGACATCCCAAGGGTGTGGAAACGTGGTTCCAGCACCCTCCCCTACTACCTCGGGTGAGACCTCAGTTCGAGCTCCGCGGGCTGTTGCCGAAAGGGCTAGTAGCTGCAGGATTTGTTTGGCTAAATAACTTTTTTGAACTTGGGTCAGGCCCATATAAGCCAACAAATGGTTCCGTTGTCGGGACCAGGATCTGCCTAAGGGGTGTCTGATGTGGAACACTAGAATCCTATAAGAGCTTGAAAATTGATTGGATCAGGAGCAATACGAGTTTATAGAACACCAATGCGCAAGCCAAAGGTTAAGAATGACGATCGCAATCCAACTACTGGTATTCGAAGGAGCAGGAAGCGAAGATCCAGAACAATTTTGGTTCGTGGTAGCGGCGGTATGGGAAACGCATGGAGTTACGGATGATAATGTCAAGAAGGCTACCTTAGTTAATGTGTTGCAAGACTGAGCGCTGACATGGTATATAAAGTATTCAAGCGATAACCTGAATGCAGGAACAACGGAGATTTAGACTGAATTAGAAAAGAGTTTAGCCAACTGAAATCAGAAATGTAGTCGATCATAGGGTTCAAGGAAATCGCAATGATGCCTGGGGAAGCTTCATGGGATCTAGATCAAAGATTGAAAAGTACAATCTGTGAGGCGAACATGATGCTGTCGGATGCGCAACACTACACGTGGCTTGTGGCGTCACTAACACCACATCTAAGGACGACGCTATCACAACAAAATATCTCAACCCAAGCCGAAGCATGAGAGACCACGATGAGGTTGTACAAAACTCTGATACAAGATCCGGGTTTGGGATTCAGCAAATCCACGCGCAAATACAAAACCTGTGTTTGGAAATGCAGAAGTTGAAACAAGAACAAGCACCCCGCCCAGGAGCCTGGGAGGAAGTATGGTGTATAAAGTGTAGGAGCCAGGGTCATGATAAAGATCACTGTCTAGTCTTTGCGAGCTATGTGGCAATGGGGGGGCCAACGCCATTGTGACCAGAGGCATAGGTAGGGCCAAGCGCGGTGCCCGCACTCTGGTGCGTGATATGTCAGGAGGGAGGAAAGCATGCCATGGACAACTGTCATCTATTACAGAACATGAGACAACCCCCCCCAGTGGCTATTTTGCAACTTTTACAGATCAGTGGGCCATGAGGAATGAGATTGCCGTAGTTATCAATTATTGATGGACCAGTCACCTACTTACAGAATGAAAACTGAAGTGCGAGGTCAAGATCCAGCCGCGACGGTAGCGTGCGGTGGATTCCAGGGACGTGGACAAGAACAAGGAATGAAGCCAGGAAGGGGTCACAGACAGCTCATCTATTACAACTGCAGAGGACCGGGTCACTACGCGCGGGACTGTACCAATCCGACTAGAATATTGTGCCCTTACTGCGAACAATTCGATCATGAACTAATACATTGCCCGACACTGATAGCACAAATTCATGAGAAAAAGGTAGCACAATCTATGACGACACAGAACGTCTAGATGATTAGGGATAAACCATGCGAGGAAGATCCCAACGTAAATATGGTGCTTAGAAGTGGCACGGTCATAGGAAAGGATAAGGGGAAACCAACCAAGGAGGATGCAAGAGTCCACAAGGAGACAGGTCTGGAAGCTAGGGAGAGCTTCACGGAGGTCTCTACCCCAGGTAGTAGGGATTAATCCGAGCTAGAAAGGGATCCCTTGATGTTGACTACCTTCTTAGAGACATGCATGAAATTGCTTCATGACAATAGAGCGGTCAATGGCTTGCAATAATTGATAAATAGGTGCGCAGGGTCAAGTGAACCTCACGTGATCCGAAAATTGGGAAAACATGCATCACGGACTGGGCAGGAAATGCGGTTAACAACAAAGATTAGTGACTATGGGATGGATCAAATTATTCTGGACCTGGTCTCAGATGCAAATGTACTACCTAGACAGACATGGGAGGGCATAGGTAAGCCCACGCTGCAATGGACTCCTATTCAATTAAGGATGGCGAATCAACAGAAGATTTTGCCTATGGGAAGATTGCAAGGGATTACGGTAGATATAAAAGGCACAAGCACCTGAACGGACTTCGAGGTAATCGAAATTGTGGATGAAATTAGCCCTTACCCTGCATTATTAGGAATAGACTGGGCCACTGATATGAATGGAGTTATTAATTTAAAGAAGTGGAAAATGATCTTTGAGAAGAAGTCGCTCCGCCTAGTCATTCCGCTAGACCTGGCTGAAGGACCGCTTTATACTGAACTTATGCGTGACGAAGGAAGTCATGATGAATTAGATTTATTTACAAAATCACTGCACGGTATCAAGGGGGACAATCTGATGGCGAAAGGAAGAACATCATGGGAGCATGCAGACTCTGGCACCGAAGATTCAGATGAAGTAGATGAGCGATGGCATAACCGGTTGAAAGGGGTAACCACGTTAAACTACAATATGGTGACTAAATCACTGTGTTTCATTAAAGCTCAGGATCGTGAACTACCGATGTATGATGGGCTAATAGTAGTAGATGAATTCTTGATCAAATTTGAAAGCACAATACCAGAGCATCAACTGTTCGATGTGTTGAAATGGGCATTGCGCATGACGCCTATGCGTTGGTGGGGCACACATGAAGGAACCTTCGAAAATTGGCATGAATGTAGGCACATGATGTAGATAAGATTTGGAAGGCCGGAACTACGTATAACAGAGAAATACAATGAATGTGATGATCCACGCATGCACCTAACTAGATGGGTACAAGCCTATGGAGAGGAGCCTCAATAGGAGTGGGTACACTTGTTTTATCATACCCTAGACTTCATCCTAAGGAATGGTATACTGAAATAGAGCTCCAACATGGCACAAGCGAATGGGATATCTTGCGCGAAGGGTTTTTGACAACTTTCCTCTTTGAGGATCAATGGATGGACATTGTGGATGATGCATTGCACGTAGTATATGTCACTATCTTCAAAATACCATTAGAACCAGAAGAAATCGTGTAGCCAGACTGGTCGCGATAGTTGAGCCAGGCCCTAGAATGTTACAATGTGAAGGTAGAAGATGATGAGGATGACCCTAGAAACATCAATATTATGGAAATAGAGGAGAGTCGTGAGGTGCGTGGACTAGAAATAGAGGATCCAGACATCACCACACCACTGAAAACAAAACAAGTAAACATTGGAACAGAGGAAGAGCCGAAGTATGCAATGCTAAGAGACTATTGGGACAATGCCACAGTGGAAAAGGTGGTCGAGTTGCTTTGAGAATATCAAGATTTATTCCCCACAAAAATCACAAAGTTAAAAGGGATCCTCAGTGACTTGGGAATGATGAAGATAACCCTGAAGCCAGATGCAAAGCCAGTTAAGCAGCGGCCTTACCAGTTGAATCCAAAATACAAAGTGAAGGTCCACAAAGAGTTGGATAAGATGCTTGCAGCAGGAATAATTGAACCAATAGAAGAGTCTGATTAGGTAAGTCCTATGGTCGTACAAGAGAAGAAAAAAAGGGTTAAATTTGCATCTGCGTCTATCTCAGAAAGCTCAATGATGCATGTGTCAATGATCCCTTTCCGAGGCCATTTACAAACGAAGTACTGGAGAATGTGGGAGGACAGGAAGCCTACTCCTTCATGAACGGTTTCTCGGGTTACCACCAGATCAAGATCGCACCAGAGGACAGAAGTAAGACAACTTTTGCCACCGAAGGGGGATGTTTTCAGTATATGGTGATGCCCTTTGGACTAAAGAACGCATCGGTGATATTCTCCCGCGTTGTGGTAGTTGCATTCAAGGAATTTATACACAAGTTCTTAGAGGTATATCTTTATGATTGGACCGTATTTGGGCTAGTTAAAAAGCATACCGCGAGCCTATGATTAATGTTGGATACTTGCCAACAGCACCAGATCGCGCTAAATCTAAAGAAGTGTACTTTCCTCGTCCGCTTTGGGAACCTGCTTGGTCATGTGGTTTGTAAGGAAGGTCTGATGGTGGATCCAGGGAATATCGCTGTCATACTCAATCTGCAAGCGCCGCAAAGTGTCAAACAACTGCGCACCACACTGGGACACACTGGTTACTATCAGAAGTTCATAAAAAGCTACATGCAGATCATGAAACCAATGGAAGAGTTTCTGAAGAAGGATGCTACTTATTGTTGGAATGAGGAATGCAACAAAAGTTTGGAAATGCTTAAGGAAAAGATGGCATCAACCCCTATATTGATCTTTCCAAAATGGGACATCGAATTTCATGTGCACGTTGAAACGTCATGTAGTGCGTTGGGTGCAGTACTCACTCAAGAAGGAGCGGAGGGAATTGATCATCCGATCACGTTCGCAAGTCGACGATTGTCAAAATCTAAGAAGAACTACTCTACTACTAAGTGAGAAGGATTGGCAATGGTATACGCGCTCCAGAAATACCGCCACTATTTGTTCTGAGGACACTTTAAGATGTATACTGACCACTCTGTGCTCAAATACCTAATGAATAAGCCTGTGGTGGGGGGCACATTTGTAGGTGGCTGTTATTATTTCACGAATATGACTTTCAAGTCATCGTAAAGCTAGGATGTCTGAACGGAGGCCCAGACCACCTATCTTGCATTGAGAACGGTGAAAATCCCACGAACTTGGAGGAAGGACTAACGGATGCATAGTTGTATGTAGTACGCGTTGTGGATGGCCATTTTGAGGACATAATCCACTTCTTAACCACAAGAAACATGCCGCAAGGATATTCCATTCAGTAGAAAAAATAATTGGTGATATGCGCAGCAGATGTTACTGGTATTGCAAGACACCTATACAAGATGGGCAACGATGAAATATTACGCAAATATGTACCTGAATTCGAGCGAGGACAGATCTTGGCCGAAGCACATGGAGGGGTTGCTAGAGGACATTATGCGGGTTGCACCACAGCACAAAAGATTCTTCGTGCAAAACTGTTATGAAACCAGCTCACAAAAAGATAGAAAAGATAGTTGAACAAATTAGAATTCAGCCTCTTTGAGGGGGCAACCTCCTTTACATTACACAAATGAACAATTCTTGGATGATACAAATGACAAGACCTCCTTTCTATATATAGGAATCTAAGGGGTCATAATATAATCAGAGCTGGCATAACAATAATAATGTAAGGGCACAATAATAACAATATGGGGACTACTTGGGCACAAAAATATAATAAGGGGGTTGTACTAATAACAGTAAGGGGTTACACTAGTAGTATAGGGGCCTAACATGCCCCTCTCCTTCAAAAAGTCTTGTCCTCAACGCTTGAGTAGTTCTTGATGCTTATGTATAAAATTCTTGTCCTCCCATGTGGAATATTCAACGGGTAAGTTCTTCCACTTGATGAGATACTCTAAAATTGATTGATTTCGTAGCTGTCGGGTTCTTGTTTCTGTGACTGCTCTAGGTTCCAATATGATTTTTCCTTCCTTTTCAAGTTTTGGCAATATTGTTTGAATTGGGATCTTCTGCAACTTTTGAATGAGTGGCCATACTTCTCATCCTTCTTCCATTCATCCCTTGCTTCATTTATCCAATCTGGTTGGATAATAGAAATAGCACAAAACAATGCTTCCACATCCTCATCTTTTCTTGAGAGTGCATCTGCAACAAAAAATTTCTTCCCTTTTTTGTAGATGATATCAAAGTCATAACCCAACATATTTGTGACCCATTTTTTAGGTTCTTCTAATGATAATATTTGTTCTAAAATGTATTTAAGACTATCATGATCCATTTTAACCTTGAAGTATCTTCCCATTAGGTAAGGTCACCATTTCTTAAGTGCATGTAGTATTGCCAACATTTACTTCTCATAAATAGCTTGCTTGAGATGTAACCGTAAAAATACCCAATCACCTACATCAAAACATTTTTCACTGCAATGTTGATCCACCTATTTTTTCATTCGATTCAGCACCAAAGTGGCATTATCCTTTAAAAGTTGGAGAACTTGTTGATGCTCGATGTGATCTTTCATTGCTTGAACCTTTTTCTTCTTGATATTTCCTTCTATCTTGAGATTTTTAGGAGTGGTAATTTCTTCCAATGCTTTACAAGATATGGTCGGATTCATTTCCTGATGCTCGATGTGATATTTCACTTCTTGAACATTTTTCTTCTTGATTTCTCCTTCTATCTTGATAGTTTGAGGAGTAGTAATTCTAGCCAATGCATTACAACATGGTTGGATTCATTTCTTCTTTCTCGATGTGATCTTTCACTTTTTGAACATTTTTCTTCTTGATATGTCCTTCTATCTTGAGATTTTGAGTGCTAATTCTTTCCAATGCTTTACAAGATATGGTTGAATTCATTTCTTCTTTCTCTAGGGTTGGGTCCTGGTGTATATACTCTTCATTTGATGTTTCTTGATCCTTTTCTTCCTCCTCTTCATACTCTATGTAAAATAATTTCTTCTCAACACACTTATGACCTTTAGTGCATTTTCTATCACAATTGTAACAAAGCCATTTTTCTCTTTTTTCTTCCAATTGTTGTGGTGTAAGCCTTGTAGGTTGTGGAAGGCTAGGAGAAGAAACACTTTTATAATTATAGTCATGAGTGGTGGTATTCCTTGTTTTCATAATTTCGCTTTCAATTTTTCTTGCCGACTCGAATGCCTCCTCCAATGAATCAGGTTCCCAAAAATGAACCTCATGTTGAACGTTATCCTTTAAAGTCCCTATGAAGACATCTATCCTTTGCTTCTCTAGAATATAATTTACCCCTCTATTCAATTTTTGAAAGTATTCAATGTGCTCTTCCATTGAACCCTTTTGTTTGAGATTTATCAACTGGCTAAAGAATGAGTTTCTCTTTGTATCATCATAATGTGCTATCATTTCCTCTGTGAAAATTGATCACGTGACAAGTGGTTTACGAGAACAAATCTCTTTATACCATAAAAATTGATTCGGTTCTAAATAATTAGATGCAATACATACCTTTTGTAACAGTGGTACACCATGTAGATCAAAATATTTCTCCATCTGTAGTATCTAATTTACTAGATCCTGGCCATCAAACTTCCTCATCTAGCTTTTTCTTGATTTTAGGATCTCGATTTTGAAACGACTGTAACTCTGTATTTTCAGATCTTCCAGTTCTAAAATCGTGATCTGCAGTAGCCCTTTACTTCCTCTTTCCAATGCCACCAGTCTGATCCAAATTTGATTCTCCAAGGAAACGTTATGCCAAATCTCCCACGGTGACCTAATTATAGACTAGTTCAGTAGATAGAACTTGTACGACATGCCACGTGTCACTGTTTCGACCATTGGATCTAAAAAAATGTATACAAGAAACTAAAGTCCGTTCTCTTTATATAACTTCTTATGAAATTTCAATCCGATGCTCAAAGAGAAAGTTATGACGATTTTCCCCAAGTCACCTGTTTGGAATGTAATTCGGGGGTTTGCAAAAACCCTAACTTCCTTAGACTATATCTCTGAAAATATAGCGAGACATGATCTGAAATTTGGAGCCAAGGTTCAGATCGATTTCTTCTCAAATGGATTTTTTTCTTAGCTTCTGAAACTTCGTAGCTAAATAGTTATAGTGAAAATCCCACGATGACCTGTTTGGAGTAGCAAAACCCTAGAATCCACAGCTCTGATACGAAATGTTATGAAACCAGCTCACAAAAAAATAGAAAAAATAGTTGAACGCATTAGAATTTAGCCTCTTCGAGGGGGAAACCTCCTTTACATTACACAAATGAACAATTCTTGGATGATACAAATGACAAGACCTCCTTTCTATATATAGGAGTCTAAGGGGTCATAATATAATTAGAGCCGACATAAAAATATAATGTAAGGGCAGAATAATAACAATATGGGGACTACATGGGCACAACAATATAATAAGGGGGTTGTACTAATAACAATAAGGGGTTACACTAGTAGTATAGGGGCCTAACAAGAACTATGGTGGCCAACTATACATCAAGACTCGAAAGCATACTGTCGGGCTTGCGACGTATGTCAACGGACTGGGAAACCATCGCGAAGGGATAAAATGCCACTCAATCCACATATGACATTACAACTATTCAAGAAGTGGGTAATCGACTTCGTGGTACCTATTGCACTTCAAGGGAAGACGAGTGCGCACTATATCATCACTGCGACCGAATATTTGACCCAATGGGTAGAAGCACAGCCAGTTAAGGACTGCACGGCTACCACAATGGCGAAGTTTTTGTTTGAGAACGTGTTGACACGGTTTGGATGTCCCAAAATTCTAATGAGAGACTGGGGAACACATTTTGTGAATGAAACGGTCAGTGCACTCACTGAGGAATTCCAGATATATCATCAATAGAGTACACCATACCATCCGCAAGTGAATGGGACCGTCGAAGCGTTCAACAAAATTTTGGAGACTGCGTTGACTAAGATTTGTAACGTGTAGCAAAACGATTGGGACTTGCACATCCCTGTTGTGATATGGGCTTACCGAACCATGTGCAAAAAGTTGACGGGCTAGAAACCTTTCCAGCTAGTCTATGGTAAGGAAGCTGTTATGCCCATGGGATATATTGTACCCATTTTGCGAATCATGACAATAACAGGCATGGTTGACCGCGAGGCTTTAGAGGAATGGCTCGTGCAACTAGAGGAACTTGAGGAGGAATGGTTTTTGGATGGATTCCATTAGCAAGTACCAAAACAGTGAGAGAAAGCTTGGCATGATCGCCATAGCAAGGTGCACACTTTCAAGGAGAATGATCTAGTATTCCTATATGACAGCAAGTTCGAGAAATTTCCTGGAAATCTCTGAATGCATTGGTTGGGTCCCTATGTAGTCAAAGAAGTTACACATGGAGGCGCGGTCCAGTTGGCCAAGCTCAATGGAGAACCCTTCCCGAGAAGAGTAAATTACAGTCGCTTGAAGCTCTACACGGGTGAGCCAACCGCCTGACTAATCGACCGAAGGACCATCTCACCGCTCCAGCCAGTTGAAAGAGAGCGCGGGATGATAAAGTAGTCTGGGGGGTAGCTGCGTGACCACCGGGGTGCGCGTGGATATGGCCTGTCAAAAGGGTTGTGGTTGTGTGGAAGGGGATGCGCTGTTGCATTGACAAGCAAAGAGATGACCATTCTTGTCACTATTCATAACAAAATGTCTGAGTTATGGCAAAAGGGAGTGGGCAACGGGCAATTAAGACACAAGGTATGAGCTGGACCTGGAACGATCTGTCGCAAGCTTAACATGAGGACACCGGAAAAGGTGGGAGCCCACGAATTTGAATTTCGACACACTTATAAATCATTGGGGGGCCTCTACCGAACAGGTTGCGCGTTTGAGAACCTTAAGCTGTTGTGCTTTCCCGCGACTATGAAACTCTTCATTATCTAAGCTCAAGGAGTAAGAACAATGTAAACTTTGAAACAGGAACTGATGTTGTTACCCGTTTTGTAGAGATAGCGAAAAAGTGACTCAATTTTGAAAAATGGTGATGTAGAACACACGTGTTTTTTAGAGCATAGTTTTTGGCACCATAAATTTCTTATGTACATTGCGTTTTAGAATGGTAGTGTTTTTTACGCTGATTTTAAAAAGTGGTAATTCTACATCAGGCCCTTTTTTTAAAAGGCTTTTATTTTATTTCTTTTATTTTCTGATGTATGAAATGTAAATAATTATTTTGTAAATTTAATCATTTTTGAAGTGGTTGTTTTCTTCATATTTTCTTGTTTTTATTTTAATTTTAATTTTTTTGTAGTGAGGTTTTTATTGTTTTTCATTTTTAAATTAGAAGGTCAATATTTTGAATTTTCGATATTCTACATATTTATACATCCTTAATTATTTTTTCAATCCACATGAAATAATTGTTTCTAAAAAACAATATTTTTTAACAATGGACATAAAAATAACTATTTTTAACATAA